>JAQQZS010000015.1:23996208-24018355 GCA_030068045.1 Platyallabes tihoni | reverse complement strand
CCCCCCCCCCCCCCCCCCCCCCCCCCCCCCCCCCCGAGGGGGTACATGTCAGGCTTCTTTTGTGTGGCAATTCATGTATCAAAACACTGGGTCCAGAATAGAAATTTTTCAAATTCATTTTTAATTCATATGCAGTTCTGTAGAAAAGTTCCAAGTTTTTAAGAACAAACTTTGTTTTATATATATATATAGGACTTAAAAAAGCCAGTAAAAAAAAAAAAATCTGAATTTCATTAGTATTCCATTACATTAAGTGAAAAGTTACAGAAAAATATTTTTATGCCAGAAAAGAAAGCAGCACATTATGGTCATTAAGTGACCACTTTTTAAACAAAAACAAAACTGCTGGGTTTTGTAGGCGATATACAAGCAGGTGCAACAGTCAAAGTTCTCAGGAGAACTGAAAAAGTACAGGAACAGGAAAAAGTGCTCAGTAGAACTTCAACAAAAACTGCACAAATTGTACCTAAGACTAAAGTGTCCTCAAAACGTTGACTTTGTTTAATTAATTCATGTTGACTTGGCTTTATGTTTTGAAGGCATCCTTGCTCTTTAGAATTTATTTGCATATGCACAGTACTGTACGTTTCTATTTGAGAGGGTAAAATGTTGCCATTGCTCTTTGTTCATAATTGTAACGAAATATAAACTAAAATAATATTGAATTGGGATATTTATAAAATAATGATACTTACAGAATTGCAATAAAAAAAATCTAATCAACACCTACAGTAGGTATCGTGATAATATCGTATCGGGTGATCCCTGGTGATTCCCGTCCATACTGTAGTGGCTCTGGTAGTTTTTGTCACTAAACATGACCAAGAACCAACAACATTTACAAGGAACATGCTGTATTTTTCAGGTGAAGCTTTTTTTTGTTCCCAGTTGGAAGCCAATATACAGAAGAGTTTATACACAAAAGAGTGCGATCAGATTGCAGCCTTAATGGTTCTGAAGTGTCTAGCAAAAACATATCTGATTCTCTACAAACGGTGTCTAATATTTTCTCTACTCGAGTGACAACGACCATGCTATATGATACAGTAGCTAGCAAACTAGACGCCCAAATAATTACATACTCACTTCAAATGAAAAACCTTTTTTTTTCAGAGCATACCACACAAAAAAAAAATCCGCCAGATTCTGAAAAGAGTTTAATTTTCTTTGTGCACATCCTAAAAAAAAGAAAATCATCAATCCATCCAATTTCTATACTGCTTATTCTGTCTATCAGGCCTGGAGGCTGATCCCAGGGAACTCACGGCACAAGGTAGGGAACATGCTGGTTGAGTTTCCAACCCTTTGCAGAGCATAAGCATACACACGCATCATCACACTTTAGCCTACATACCGTATCATGTCTTTCCAATATGTAAAGAAACCAGAGTACCTGCAGGAAACCCACCAAGAACTGGGGGAACATGGAAACTCTACACACATACAGTAGATAGAAGGTGCCTAGATAGGATACTGCCTTAAGTATCAAATGCCTGTATTATTATAATAATAATGCTACTAATAATGATAATAATGACAATAAAGAACCTTTCCATCACATCTATGCTTAATTATGCCCACGAAATTGCATAAAAAGGAAAGAGAAGCTCACAGAGAGTTAACTGGTGAAACAGTGACTCCTACAGGCAGCGTGTGGTAACAAATCGTCCACTAACGCAGCTCAGCCAATGCAACTGTACTTTAATCTGTATATAAAATATCAGGAACTCATCAGTATTCAACTACTCATAAGTAGTTTTACTGTGTGTAAATTTACACTAATGAACCCAGGAAATTTTGTAGAATTACACAAGCTTGTATATCCTGGCTGAGGTCTACTTTTAGGTCCCTTTTTTTTTTCTAGTGAATGTGAGTGATGTTTTTTAATACATACACTCTGACAGGGTCATAGCTCTCGAGTGGAGGTGAGGACATCACCCACCAGTGCTTGTGCCTGAAATATATATATTTTTTTAATGTCTTAACCGTGTACAGGCATTTTGTTGCGTAAATACATTGCATGTGAATTCATCCGTCATTGAAATGTTAATGTTCAGTAATGAAAATGAACAAGTAGTTTCTCATGGGGAAAGAGATGATCGAAGATTGCTGTTGTGTGTGTGTGTGTGTGTGTGTGTGTGTGTGATTGCGTGAGTACTCGAGGGAAGGCCATTCAGATGAAGTGTGTACAGATGGAGTAAAATCAATGGATGAAAAAGAGGAAGAAAGTAAGGGATAAAAGGTCAAACATAAAAAGCACTCTGCTTTTCATACAGCAGCAGATGCTTTTTCACGCGTTTTCCTCCGATTGTGTGGGTTTTTTTTATGTTTTATCCAGATCACACAATGCATGTAAGGTTCACGCAAGCTTTTTATATATATATTTTTACTTATGAACTACAAAACTTCCTTCTTTTCACTTCTCTTGCAGTTCACTCATCTGTGTGTTTTGTTTTTTCTTTCCCGTTAATGGTGGAGAAGAACAAAATGATTTGTGAGAATACGTCATATAAACAGCCTTGTAAGTGTCTCATCCAGAAAGTCAGTTCATCCTCATTATTTATTATAGCACACATTATTGTTTGCTTCTGTGGATCTTTCCTCAGGCTTCTGAGACTTGTAAAGCTCCACGGTCACAGCTTATTATCAGAAAAACACATTACCGCAAAGCCGTGATTAGACGCAGATTTGCCAATCCTGATCGCCGGATACGTGACCGAGGCAGCGTTACAGTCTGAGGTTAAACCACAAAAACACAAAAACACACACACACACACACACACACACAGGAAAGGATTAGCTTACTGTTTGTCTTGAGCTCTGAATCTTTTAAAAATAGATTTAAAAGTCCAATGTTTTTCTAATCCTTTAAGAAGTTAACACAGGTCCCCTAAAATGTGTGTTTTAATGCCCCAGCTAAATACTCCTCAGACAATGCTTTTTTTTTTCATACCTCAGACTCCCTCTGTTTCGAACACATCATTTCAGTGTTTATGTAAATGAGCTACTGCTGAGCCACGCCCCTCCATGGAGGGAGCTCTTCTTATGTGATGTCACAGTAGTTGGAAAATCGATTTTGCTTCTTGAAGCTCTGGCCAGAAAGAAGTAGAAGGGAAAAAAAAGACACACACACACACACTGAATACCTGTCTAAAAGTGATTTTACATAAGAGGAGACCTTTAAAACAAATATGGAGCTTAATATTTTGCAAATGTGCTTGGACGACAAAAATGCAATCCTGTGATCTTAAGTAAAATGGAAATTTGCATGTATATCAATTTATAGTGCAAAATTAATTAAGCCCCAAGGGGCAGAGGATTACTGGCTCGATGAACGCAGCACAACTTCGTCGGCTCTACACTTCTGCTGCCGGCTGGTTCCCGTATTCGTATTCGCCCGTCATAATTAATGTGTTTTTCAGACTCTGCGTAAGGATGTAGAAATCAAGCTTTCCTCATATGATGTAGAAAGTCACACACACACACACACACACACACACACACACACACACACGCGCGCGCACACACATTAACGGAAAAGACTGTTTTATCGGAAAAATTAGCAAGGAACATCACTAATAACACTCGCATGAGCGACAAACTAATGGAATCACTGCTGTAAAGTAAAAATAAAATAAATGAACCTGCACTTTATCTTTGAAAACAATCGTGACAGAGCAGTGTTTCTGTGTAGAGCAAAGTGTGTGCGCGTGCTTGTGTGTGTGTGTGTGTATGTGTGTGTGTGTGTGTGTGTGTGTGTGTGTGTGTGTGTGTGTGTGTGTGCGTGCGTGCGTGCGTGAGTGAGTGAGTGAAAGGAGGGGCATGTGTGTGAAGGGGCACAGTGTCCAATGACGCGCGTGTGCATACAGACACAAAGTGCAGACTGATACAGAGAGGGAGGGAGAAAATGGATCTTTAACCTCTCTAATGAAACTTTCTTTTGCTTTACACGCGCACACACGTGTGTTATAATAAACAGTACACGTGCGCTGTACACACACGCATACAAACACAAAATAAAATTTTTTACACACACACGTGGTCACAGTGTTATAGTAAACAGTACACTCTGCACGGATGTTGATTATATCAGCACTAAGACCCAGCAGGGGAGACGATTACCCACAATTCCACAGCGCAAGAGAGAGAAAAACCATTGGCTCAGTTGTGATCACGTGACGCTCGGCGTCAAAACAATAAGCGCATGCGTGGTACATGATACTCGGAACTCGTAAACCAAGACTTGTTCGTTTTTCAAGACAAAATTTATTAAAAATCTTTGCTCGTCTTGCGGAACACTCGTAAACCGCGTTACTCACAATCAGAGGTTCCACTGTATATATGTAATTTTCTTATAAAGCACAAGAATAAAACAGTTACAAAAAATCTTTAGTTTTTTAAAATTATTTTTTAAATTTAAGTTAAGACAAATTCTCCAAAAAGCTACAAAAATTTACATCATTTACAGTAATTCTGACAAGTAATTTGCTTTGAAATAAGTTATCATCAAAATTTGCTTACATTTTCAAAAGCATCTTACTGTAAATTGTCTGTCCATAAACGTGGACTGTCTGTATGGCAGGTTTAACATACACGTTTCATTCTCTCCCCTGTTCAACTGCTTGTTAACGTAAATACCTAATCAGCCAATCACATGACAGCAGATCAATCCATTAAGGCATGCAGACTTCAAGGCGTCAAGATGATCTACTGAAAGTTCAAACCGACCATTAGAAAGGGGGAAGAAAGGTGATTTAAATGTCTTTGAACGTGTCATGGTTGTTGGTGCCAGACGTGCTGGCCTGAGTATTTCCGAAACTGCTGATCTACTGGGAATTTCACAACAACAATCTCTAGGTTTTAACAGACAATTGTGAGAAAAAGAGAAAATATCCAGTGATCACCAAAATTTGCTGTCTGAGCAAAAATGCTTTGTTGATGCTAGATGTGAGAGGAGCATAGCCAGACTGGTTCGAGCTGATAGAAAGGCAACAGTAACTCAAATGTCAGCAGCGGAAAAGCACACTGTGTGCCGCTCCTGTTAACTAATAACTGAGGCTAAAATTCACATAGGCTTAACAAAATCGGACAATAAAAGATTGTAAAAATGTTGCCTGGTTTGATGAGTCTCGATTTCTGTTGACATTTAGATTTCAGGGTCAGAAGTTGGCATTAGCAACATGAAAGCATGGATCCATCCTGCCTTGTAACAATGGTTTACACTCGTGGTGGTGGTGTAATGGTATGGGGAAGATTTTCTCCCCACACTTCAGGACCCACAGTACCAGTTGAGCATGTTTTAAATGCCACAGTCTACCTGAGTATTGTTGCTGACCATGTCCATCGCTTTATGACCGCAGGATAACGCGCCATGCCACGAACCTCAAATCAGCTCGAACCGGTTTCTTGAACATGACAATGATCTCAGCCTAATAGACGGAAGTGCAGCCGACAAATCTGCAGCAAAGTTTTCAGCACCTTGTTGAATCTGTGGCATGAAGAATTAAGTCACTTATGAAGGCCAAAGGATGTCCAACCCAAGGGATACCTAATGAAGGGGCCAGTGAGGGTATTTGGAAGGAGTCCCCAGTGTTAATGCTTAACAGTCAAAGTGGGTTTTCACAGGTTTGTTGTTAACATGACAAGCTGTGGTTTTCCTGTAGGCTTTAAGGGACAAAAAAACTAACCGATTTACAGATGCTCCAAATGATAAATGCTACTATAAATGCATAAAAAGTACAAATAACCAGTCTTTAATACATTAAACATGTCTATTCATTGTTAAATTGCTGTGGTTTACAAGGAATAAAACATGTATAAGTGCTGTTTAGGAAATTAATCAACTTCAAAGCGCCACATATTTGGGTTTTGAATTAGTAGAAGGTCGTTGCAGATATGACGCTATTAGCATTAATTTCTATTCCCTTTGACCTCCCTGTTAAAAGAACATGAAGGGAAAAAGAAATAGAAGTCAGGAGAACGAAGCAAAGCTTTTCACCCTTAGTTGACTCAGGGGTCAAGTCAATTTGCCCCGCAGCTGAGAGCAGGGGCAGCACTTAATAACGTTCACCTCCGATGAAGCAGTTCTATTATGTTCCAAATAATGGCGCTCTGATGACGCCCGACACGTCCGCTGACATATAGCGAACGAAGCGGTCTTCTTTTTGTGTACTCTGGAGAAACTTTCTCACCTGTAATAATTTGTGGATGTTTACCACAGTCTGGTTCTCTAATAAACATGATGAATGGTGAGGGAGAGGAAAAATATTGCACCCACGCACAGTTTTGACACCGAATATATCTGTTTGCTGAGGGAGCTCATAAATAGCTTGTGATGGGACGCCACCGGCTAAATCCATTGGAGAAAAGCCAAATTGAATGTGTTAGAGAGCCTAAATCGATTCGGGTGTAGAAACGCACCACAGGAGCCACCGCTTTGGTGTGTGCTTGCCTGTGATTCACAACAAGTGAATAGAGACAGAACGAGAGAGTGAGAGACATAATCAGTGCGACTCCGCTTCTGATGACTCCTCACCATTTCATACTAGTTTGTAAATCTCTCTGGTCATTTCAGGGACTGCTTCTCTGTCTTGTTTACTTGAATCGAGTTGATTATAGTGGTTAAAGTAACACAAATGGTCTTGTTCAGAATTTGCTCAAGTTTGGGTTATTAAAGCTGTTCCATAAAGCAGGCAGGTTGATCGTGGCACAAAAACTTGATGATATCCAAGCACTAGTGAAACACTGGGATTGAGTGCATTAGTGTAGAGAAATAAAGGGAGTTTTTACCTCTCAGAACTGTGTTCTGTTGTTCCGTGAAAGGAAAAATCCTGCTTTGACTCGAGCAGCCTTCGTATGTCTTACAGTAATTGATAATGCAGTCTTTAAAGAAAGCTTCAGTCTGCTGGTCAAGCGTGATTTAAAAACCACCCATATGACTGAGACACGCTTCTGATTTAGTCTGAACTCTGTTCATTTATTTAAAAAGAATCCATCACTTGGGCTGGAGATGATACTGGATCATGAGTTCTGGATTTGCAGCCAATTTGGTGAATGATCTGAAGTGCTTGAACTGCCTGAAAGTCGTAGGATTTAATTTTGAAGCTGATTAAATCGATGCCAGAGACATGAAGTCAAAATTACAAGCAAGACGATGATGGGAAGAAAATGATTTGGTGGAAAAATATGCCAGACTTTTCCTTTTGCACAATGACAACTGAGCAATTCCTCCAAACTGTTAGCATCCAAGATGTTAATCAGCATCATATTACATTTATACCACAGGATCTTATATTTATATCCTTGGTGTGCTGTGATGGCGGTTGGAAGGCTTGTACAGATGTTCAGATCTTCTATTCTGATTTTCTAAACGTCAGAGATTTTTGTTGCTGCTCGTGTGCTTTTAATGGCATACAGTATAGTATGATACCGATGCCAATTAAACCTTATGTCGATATCCTTTTGTCCTCAAAAGACAGGAGAGGTTTGTCCTCACTATCATACTAGGGATAAAACCTAAAAACTCTGCAGTGTACCAGTTATTCACGGTAAGTGTGTGTTTGGGGAAAAAAGCAGCATGTTTGCTGGTCAGAACCTTTACGAGATCATCCTTGGTGTCCATCTGTCCTCCGTACTCACCCGTGTATACACACACTCACACAACACACTCCGCTTGCTCGGAAATGCACAGCTTAATTAATACAACAACCTCAGACTCAGTTTGTTGTTCCTCGTGAGAGGTTTGACATGTGATGATGTGTAATTTACCCTGAGAGCAGAAAGCCAGTGGCCTCTATTTCAGCAGCACTCATAACACAGCGTTGTGTCAGGAATACATCGTTTACGCTGTTTAAATTCACTATAAATTCATGGACTGAATCAATTTGAAAATGTCTCACTCAGAAGAAATTCAGATAGTTCGGGAAAAACACTCGTATCATACAGGAGCTCTTGAGTGTGCGATTATTTGATGGGAACATCTTGTGAAACTCGGCATGAAAAAAAAGATAAAGACGATATTAACACTGTGGTGTCCAGTTCATGTGTCTGGGATATTGCTGTTCCATCAGGGAGGAAGAAAAACTCCATAGACATGATAACCTGGTCATTCAGTACATTCAGGTCGTCAGCTGACTTCATTTTATTGCCACATAACGTTGCCGAGTCTAGACCTGAGCGACTGAAGCAACCCCAGATCATAACACTGTCTCCAGAGGTGTGTACAGTGGACACTATGCATGATGGGTACATCGCTTCATGTGCTTCCCTTCTTACCCTGACACGCCCATCGCTCAATCTGGACTCATCCTTTTCCACGAAGACGGTCCTGATGCAGACAGCTGTTCTCTGAGGACTTGTGACTTCAGTCGCTTGATAGTTCAGGACTGGAGTTTTCTACAGTCTACCTGAGCCTTCAATAACGAACTGGACTCCATTTTAACTTAAACACATCTCCTGTTATACTGAACTTCCAGTCTCACACAGTATGATGCAGATCAATTCCTGCTATCCGTTATCACCCAAATGAGGATGGGTTCGCTGTTAAGTCCGGTTCCTCTCAAGGTTTCTTCCTATTGCCATCTCAAGGAGTTTTTCCTTGTCACTGTCGTCCTCGGCTTGCTCACCAGGGACAATCTGACCATTTTGATTCATACACATTCACATCTCATACAAACTTAAATAATTCTTTTGATTGTGTAAAATCCCCTCTCATTTCCTCTTTCTCGCTCCCTCTGTCTGTCTGAGAGAGGATGACAAATAGATAAATGAGATCACTGTGGGAGAGAGAAGCCGGGGGTCTGACTGTCACACTCTCTCTAAAAATACCTCCGTGTTCGAAGCAGCCAGCGCACAGAGCATCCCTTCTACTCCTCCTATCATCCTTAAGGGTCCATTTCTCACTCCTGTTCAGATATCACTCTCATCACAGTGCAAACCTTCCTCCTCACTCGGTCCTCTCTTAGAAAGATAGCAACACATTTGGTGCCTATTTTGCGCAGATATTGGGAGGGGAGGGAGGAGGGACTGTAACCATGACAACACTCTCGCCAGTCAGTCCTAACTAGTTCTAACCTAGTTTGCTTTCCAGATTAGATGCATTATCATCAGTAATGCAGGTGAGATAAAGGTTGACGTACAGTATAGCAAGCGCGGTGACGAGGAGGTTGTTTATGTGGCCTGTTACATCGCATTCTGGCAAATTGTTTTTATTTATAATGAAATTAATTGATATTAATTCTGAAAAATTTTAGATTTTTTTTTTTCTTTAAAAATCTTTTTCACAAAATAATAATAATTTTTAGCAGCATTTCGTTTCCTTGGCTTGATCCTTAACTTGTGACCTTATTAGGGGGAAACAACTCAACTCCTTTCTAAAAAGAAGCAAAACAAACAAAAATTATTTTTAAAATTAGAAGCTTTTGTTGACCTGGTGGTTAAGGAAAAAAGATTTAAGCAACACATAATGTGAGTGAATTTCATTGTAGTTTTAGTTACCTGTCTTTTTCTCTTTTTAATTAATTGTATTTTTTCATGCAATTGCTGCTTCAGTTTTCATGCATTTATTCATTTTCTTATATCCTCCATGTGAAACTTCTTATAATATAAAAGACATGTGATATAATATTTAAACGTTGGGCAAATATGTCTTTACTTCTCATACAGCGCTGTGAAAAAATTTATGGACTTCTTGGATTTTTTATTTTTTGCATATCCGTCACAATTAAATGATTGTGATCATCAAACTAATTTAATTATTAAACAAAGATAACAAAATGCAGTTTTTAAATTATGATTTCACCTATTAAGTGGAAAAACCTGTCCAAGCTTAGCTAGCCATATGAAAAAGGTAATTGTCCCTTTTGCTAAATCATAAATGCACTGTTATTTTTGGAAAGCTAAATTACATTTGCCACACCCAGGCATGATTACTGCAGGACCTGTTGAATCAAGAAATCACTTAAATACAATCTGACGAAGTCAAGCAGATTAAAAAAAAAAAGCAACACAATCTAAAGAAATTCAAGAAAGAGACTGGGGGCAATAATGGTATCCATGGGAAAGTTCCAAGGTGAAAGCCACTGCTGACCAAAAAGACCACAAAGACTCGTCTCACATTTGCCAAAAAAATATTGTTATTGTCCCCAAGACTTTTGTCTCATCAGCCTACAGAATATTTTCCCAAAAGTTTAACTTTGTGGAAGGTGTGCCTCCTGTTTCATCTGGCATGAAACTATTACATCATTTCATAAAAAAGAACTTCATACCAACAGTCGAACATGGTGGTGGTAGTGTGATGGTCTGGAGCTTTGCAGCTTCAGGACCTGGATGACCTGCCATAATTGATGGAACCATAAACTCTGGGCTCTACCAGAAAATCCTGAAGGAGAATGTCCAGCCATCAGTTCATGTTCTTAAGCTTAAGCGCACTTGGGTTATTCAGCAGGACAACGATCTGAAACACACCAGGAAGTCCACCTCGGAATGACTCAAAATGTCCGGACAATTGAGATCCTTAAACAGGCCATTCATGTTTGAAAACCCTCCAATGTGGCTGAATAAAAGAATCAATTTTGCAAAGAGGAGTGGGCCAAAAGTCCTCCACATTGGTGTGAAAAACCCGTTGCCAGTTATCGCAGTTGCGTGATTGCAGTTATTATAGCCAAGGGTGGCACAAACCGTTATTAGATTAAGATGCAATTACTTTTTCACATAGGCCCAGGTAGGCTGCTTTTTTCCATTAGTAAATGAAATCATCATTTAAAAATGTTATTTTTTATTTACTTTGGTTATCTTTGTGCAATATTACAATCATTTAAATGTGACAAATATGCAACAAAAAAAGAAGTTTTTTTAGGGCACTGTACATGAAGATTTTAAATAATAATGGATTTTTGTAATATGCAAAGTAGCAGATATCTTGTCATTTTATGCCTTATGTGCCTTTTTTAAGGAAATTGAAATAAAAAAAAGGCTTGCACTGGTAACGACTTCAGAGCGGGTTATGTTTTATTCTAATGTGATTAAAGACATTTTTCCTAAGATATTTGACCCACTGAAAAACCTGACCTGGAAAATAGGCTCTTATTTTGCATAAAAATCTCTTAAGATGTAAATTGTCTTCATCAGTTTAAAAGGTATTGAATAATTAAATACGTAGTTAATAAACCGACTCTGATTCAGATGCTTAATAAACCTCTGGGCCAGAGGTAGCTCAGTGGTTAAGGCATTGGACTACGGTTCGGAAGATCCCAGGTTCAAACCCCACAACCACCAAGTTGCCACTGTTGGGCCTTTGAGCAAGGCCCTTAACCCTCAACTGCTCAGATGTTGTAATGAGATAAAAATGTAAGTCGCTCTGGATAAGACCGTCTGCCTAATGCCTCAATGTAAATAAACCCACTATGATATTCCCGATGCTTTCGGTCCTGGTTTAGATTAGTGCCTGGCCAAACTCTTGAAAGTGATAGCATTAGTAGCAAGTAAAATTCCTCTAAAAATATATGCTTATTCATATTGGTGAGACTCACAGTTTTTGTCATACAGAATTTACTTACAATTGAGAAAATCTGACACATATTATGCCCACCCCACCCCCACCCACCCCAAACGCAGGATTCTACCCCGGATTTGGCTGGGCAGTTGCCCTCGGCGGGTCGAGCACGTCACCCTGAAGCTGAAGCACGAGCTGGGCGTCACAGCAGTGATGAACTTCCAGACCGAGTGGGACGTTACGACCAACTCGCACGGCTGTCGACGTGATCCCAACGAGCACATGACCCCGGAGACCATGATGTACCTGTACAGAGACTGTGGTCTGGCTTACGTCTGGATCCCAACGCCTGACATGAGCACTGAGGGTGTGTGTGTGTATCTACTGTATGCTTTCCTCGTATGTATTCACCTATGACTCTGATCCAAACCTTCACAAACTGTCCAAAAACATAGTGCTGCCAGATATACGATAATTTGGGGTCTCTGTACTATGTATGTTCAGTCATACATCAATTTCAACTATTTTGTCTAATTTGGAACCAGTCTGGTTATTCATTTTTTATATACTATGTCATCAAGTGTTAACAGACCATGGTAGTAATCTGTTGAAAATAAGTAAATCCTCATCTCTACTACCTCCTAACTCGCGAGATAGTGGTGCAGTGTAGTGTTAACAACAATTGTTTGAGAATAGTTGGAGTTTGTTGCAGCTAATTTGCACTGAAATATGATTATTCTGGGGTCTCTGTATGATTATTTGGTTTTGACTATCTGGCAACACTGGAACTTTCATTACAGGTGCATCTCAATAAATTAATATATCATCAAAAAGTTAATTCATTTCAGTAATTCAATTCAAAATATATTATATAGATTTATTGCACACATACATAATATATTTCAAGTATTTATTTCTTTTCATTTTTAAGATTATGGCTTACAGCTAATGAAGACCCAAAATTCAGTATCTCAGAAAATTTTAATATTGTGAAAAAGTTATTCTCATGATGTCAAATTTTAATCAGCTAACTGGACAGTTGTCCAAAAGGCGATCACAGACGACACCCTGCACATGGAGGGTAAGACACAAAAGGTCATTACTACAGAAGCTGGCTGTTCACAGAGTGCTGTATCTGAGCACATAAATGGAAAAGAATGTGGTAGAGAAAAGTGCACAAGTAACAGGGATAACCGCAGCCTTGAGAGGATTGTAAAACGAAGCCCTTTCAAGAATTTCAAGGAGATTCACAAGGAGTGGACAGCAGCTGGAGTCAGTGGTTCAAGAGCCACCACACACAGACATATCCAGGACGTGGGCTACAACTGTCGCATCCTTTGTATCAAGCCACTCTTGAACCAGAGACAATGTCAGAGGCGTCTACCTGGGCTAAGGACAAAAAGGACTGGAGTGTTTCTCAGTTGGCCAAAGTCCCCTTTTCAGATGAAAGTAAAATTTGCATTTCATTTGGAAATCAAGGTCCCTTTGTCTGGTGGAAGAGAGGACAGGCAAGCTGCTTGAGTTCCAGGGTAAAGTTTGTACAGTCAGTGGTGGTTTAGGGAGCCCAGTCATCTACTAGTGTTGGTCCACTGTGTTGTATCAGGTCCAAGTTCCCCACATTTTAGAGCACTTCATGCTTCCCTCTGCTGACCAGCTTTATGGAGATGCTTTATGGAGCAACTTAGCACCTTCTCACACTGCCAAAAGTACTAATACCTGGTTTTAGGACCACAGTCTCCCTGTGCTTGATTGGCCAGCAAACTCACCCGACCTAAACCCGTAGAGAATCTGTGGAGTATTGTGAAGAGGAAGATGCGAGACACCAGACCCGACAACGCAGAAGAGCTGAAGGCTGCTATCAGAGCAACCTGGACTTCCATAACACCTCACCAGTGCCTCAGACCGATCGCCTCCATGCCACGGCACATTGCTGCAGCAATTCATGCAAAGGAAGCCCCAACCAAGTACCGAGTTCTGTACATGTTCATACTCTTCAGTAGTCCATCACAAAGGCTCTTTTTTCATTATTATTATTAGAATTATTGGTCATAAGTAATATTCAAATTTTCTGAAATACTGAATTTTGGGTTTTCATTAGCTGCAAGCCATAATCATCAAAATGAAAAGAAATAAACACTTATTTATTGAGATGCACCTCTATTTACCTACAAAGTACATCCAACACCTCATGATTTTCAAAAGTCAAGACTTGTCAAGAGCTGCTATGATTTCTTACCTACTAACAGCAGTCTGAATCCCTGTGACCATCCTGTAATAAACCTCACCATACACACTGTAGTATCCATTAGAGCACACTATTTAGTAGTTTAGTGCAGATTTGGATTTAGCCGTTCCAGATTTGCTTCACCCCATTTGGTGATTTTTAGTTGCTGCTGTTGTTTTTTTTTTTTTTTCGAACGCTCTCCACGTCAACACTGAACAAAGATTTCAGGATATTTTTGGACACTATGATCCATTATGACGAGACACAAACTATAAATCTTAAGATGTCAACGAACCACCAACAATCCATCTTTGAATATTCCCAGTATGTCTGAACTGCTACGTCATTCAGGCAGTCTTTATACCCCACTGGAGATTTGACCTGCCTGGTGAACTTGCTAATGGATTTCTAAAGACCAAAGCGGCTGAGGCCCAACCTGCACCTGAGCTCACACCTGCTTCACCGCTGCTCGACCCTGATTTCATTCTTCGGCTCTCAGCGGAGACGTCCAGTACTGTTTACACTGCAGAACTGATAACTAAATATTACACACGGGTAAGAGAAAAGAAACTGCAATAGGAGGTTAGGAGGTGTTAGTACAGCAGGGCGGATACATATCTCTTGCTGCACTAATACAAGGTTATAACTTCATAAAGTTAGATTATTTCCCTGTCCGCTGTGAAAAAGCATTAGAGAGTGCAGAGCTCTCTATTTACACCGCCGAGAGCATGGATATTGCTGGGAGTTATTTTATTAGATTCTTTTGTGTCATGGTAACTATAGCTTTATTTTTTTTATTATTAAGGTCCATCCTTGCTTTAAGCATCATATTGCTCAGAAATACTGGAATACTGGAAAGCGTGAGTGCATTCAAAAGAGATCGAATGTAAAATCGATTAACAGTTCGGTGTCTGAAGGCTGCTTCCTGGAGCTGTGAGGCTAATGTAATGCAAAGATGAAAGGAAAGAGTACGGCATGCCGCATTGCAAACTGTACTCCTAATATAGCAGTTACAGATATTTATTTATTTTCGTGCTTGATTGCTTGTCTACAGCCTAACTAGCGTAAAAGCTAGCTCTTGGAAACCAGCCTTTGCAATTATTCTCTGTAGTTTCAGTAAAGTAGCACTGAAAGAAAAGTTGATAAACGTATTCTGTTTTGTATTCTCATCAACCGTTCTCTGATGTTGCCAGATAGACTTCTCCATTTCTTTACAAGTGCCACCGCTATTAGAAAAGCATTAGCGATGCAGCGATGCAGAAGGAGGTGAGTTTGGGATGGCTTCAGGACACATGGACGTTTTTATGATTTCCAAATTCATGAAATGCCGTTAAGCCACTTTTAATGTATTATTCACCATAACCGTTTGAAATGACACCTTGTGGGGTAATTTCAGAAATCCAAAAAGGGTACCATGAGAATGATTAAAGTGACTGGAGCTTAAAGGTGAATTAAATTCACGAAGGGCGCTCAAGTCAAACTAGGACTTTTTTGATTGTGTAGAATAACAGAACACTGAGAGTTCTGAGAGTAAAATCTCCCTTTATTTCTCTATATAATCCCCTGATACACTCATGCCAGTGTTTCACTAGTGCTTTGATAGAACGTTTTCCCTGTATGCTGGAGACATGTTCGAACTGCCTGCTTCATGTCTGGAACACTGGCCTCCCAGTGACTCCTTTAATATCCCAGACGTGGTGAAGTGGCTTGGAGCGAGGTCAAGAAGGTACAGAGGATGTGGCGATAACTCCCAGACGAGTTCCTGTAATGTGCAAGTGGTGATGGTGAATGATCGAGTGAACAGTTCTCACAGACAGATGCGTCTCTTCCACAAGTTGCTGACAAGTTCAAAATCTGTCGATTTTCAAGCATCAAGCGCTCCACTCATTGGACATACAGTACATGGGAGCGACTGCAGGGGGCTCCAAGCCACCACGGCCAGGAGATGATCACATTCACAGATGTACAGCCTGCTTTAACATTCAAGTGTTTTAATCAATATAATATGCTTGAAGGCTTCTTTAAATGTCAATCAGTTTGTCTTGAAGACTCCTTAGATTTCAGTGTAAGGACATCAAAAATATTCTCCATTTCCCTTGATTAAGGCTACGTCTTTAAAGTAGGGAAATCGAGTCGAGACAAGAGCACCAGACGGAAAAAAAAAGAACATTGTCTGATGTGAGATTATCTGAAGGGGGTGGGGCTTCCCATGGTGTTAGTTAATATTAAGGAGCATTTCTGAATTTAATCCTGAACCAATATCATCTTGAAATCATAACAGGTCGTGACAATTCATAGCGAATAGTGTGGTGGTTTAGGTAAGTAAAATTTTAAAAAAGAAGTGTTTTTGTTTATGTTGCCCCCTGCAGGACGTGTGCGGATGCTGCCCCAGGCCGTGTACCTGCTCCACGGGCTGTTAGAGAAGGGTCACAGCGTGTACGTGCACTGTAACGCAGGCGTGGGTCGCTCCACAGCGGCCGTCTGCGGCCTGCTGATGTACGTGCTCGGCTGGAGCCTCCGGAAGGTGCAGTACTACCTTACTGCCAGGAGGGCGGCAGTATACATCGACGAGGAAGCTCTGGTACGAGCACAAGAGGACTTCCTGCTGAAGTTTGGACGTTTACGTCCCTCGGTATGCTGTTCTGAGAGGCAGTGTGAGACATAAATGGAAGAGCGGATACTAGGGGAAACAAATGTTGTGTACGAAGGATGAGTACTGGGTCAGAATAAAATATTTATAAATCTTTTACATCCTGATTTAAATTTCATTTACAGTTTCTACACCCTTTGTCTCCCAAAGTGTAGCATCATTTTTTTTTATTGATGTTTAAATATTTAAAGAAAGGTTTTCATCCCTTTCGCTGGTGTGTATCTCATTTCCTGGATGGAAACAAAATCACCGCTTGGTTTTTTTTAATTTTTTTTATTCCCATTTGTTTTTTTTTTTTTTGGAAAGATTCCTCACATTTTTTAGTTTTTATCTTATCATCCTCTATCTTCTTCCTGACAAAATGGTCATTTTGCGAAAGGGCACCTTCGAGCCGTTGGCAAGTTGGCAGCTCGTACGTGTGGCAGTTATTGTTATTCCTCGGCCCTCTTTTTTCCAAATCTAATATCCTGCTAAATCATTTTGTGAATACTCAGCACGTTGGCTATTTTTAGATCGGACCTTTCGCTCACACCATCGACCGGGCTGCTTTCCAAGGCTGGGCATGAAAACAGCGTGACCTTTTGAATAAATAAGTGGAAATTCTGTCACTGTTCCAAAAGGCTTATTGAGAAAGAATAGTTGAGGAGAAGCTGCTGAATTATTCTAAAAGGTATATGAGAGGCTATTAATTAAACAAGGTTTCTTGTGCTGTACTTCAAACCCCTCTGCGTTCAACAGGATGAAAGAAGTGAGCTCTTAAAACCTCATGCCAGGCCTTGAGGAGGACGTGTGGGTGTGGGGATAGAGGAGGGATAGATGACGGATCGAGGAAGTGAAGAGAGCTTGACCTCTCCTGACTCATGATCTACAAATCTGCTTAGCGTGATCATTTAGAAGAATTTCGAAAGAATTGTAATTCGCAGGTCGCGTAAGGACGTGTTTCGTCTTTGTCCTCCTCTCTCCACTCGACACGCGTGATAATTTTTTATCTTCCGCATTGTGGCTTATTTCTGTGGCCTGGAATCGTGTCAGGCTGGACGTGTGCCATACTCCTTCCATCTATTAAAATTTAGAGGCTTTTTCCATCATGATGCCATTTGTTTAGGTATGTTCGCTCAATTTATATTCCGATCACATGACACCTCATTTACACGCACTTTGACTATGTTAATTAAGTAATTACACTATATTGCCAAAAGTATTCGCTCGCCTGCCTTCACATGCATATGAATTTGAGTAACATCTAATTCCTAATCCATAGGGTTTAATATGATATTGACCCCGCCCCCTTTGCAGCTATAATACAGCTTCAACTCTTATATATATATAAATTTTCTCATTTTGGAATATTATGGGTTGTTTTGTGTGTAAGTATAACTCCAGTTAAATCCGTTTCAGTTTCAGGTTGTGGCCCTACAACATGAGGAAAAGTTTAAGGGGGTGAATACTTATGTAAGAAAAATCAGATCTAGATACTGAGTTGCACTGAAAGAACTGTTACAGACATTCTGATGATTCTGATTGCATTACGTATGGCAGTGATGGATGTTTGATGTTGAAATGAGATATTCAGAAGTTTGTTTAGGGGATTTTATTGACACTAGAGAAAAGACAAGGATTGTAAATAAATGCAAGAAAGTGACAATAAAATTTCTTTGTTTCACCCTAAAGCTCTTTATATTCACATTAACCATCGATTTTTTTTTTTCCACACACTTATGTGATTTGAAAGCAATAAAACACTCTGGCGTTAGTAATGGCTGCTTCAGAAGCTGCAGCACAAACAGGTTCCTTTTTATAATGTTACTGCAGATTGTTACAGAGATGTTTATAAAACGCCTGCGTATTAGCGAGATGCGTGAGATGGTAAAAACTGAACCTAATCGCCGCTACGGGCTCGTTTGCTTTTATGGTTTTCTCCAAATAGTTTCCTGTAGAAGTAAGGCTTTGCATATTAAACTGCGATATCCGATGAGCGTCAAATATCACTCCGGGTAGCAAATCTAATTGCCTGCTAACGCTAAGTGATTTAAGGGAATTGACTTTGTATTTTATGTCAACGTAAAACGTACTTGCGTCAAGTCCCCTCTATCTATATACAGACAGACAATTGTCGGGCGAAGTGCTGTGCAATACATCAATGACCTTAAATTAAAGTGAAATAAATTGATAAAGGATTAAGAGGATTCAAGGAGGGAAAGACAAAACCCTAAGTGAGATACAACAACAAAAAAGCTATTAAGTTGAAAATAAAAATAGCAATTTTAATTATGGCTATGGTCAAGCCATTTTTAATTACAGTGGTGTGAAAAACTATTTGCCCCCCTCCTGATTTTTTAGTGACAGCTCAATGTTCAATTCAAGTACAACGTAACGTTACCATGTAATTTAACATTAGTCACCATAGTAGTTCGCTAAGCTAGCTAGCTTATGGTAACTGAGATAAGTACCAATCAACAGCCAGACGTCGTCTGGTCGTTCCCCCTCATTTGCCCATTTATGGATTAACCAGGGTTTTATTCAGAAAGGGTTTGTCCTGTTCTTACACAGTCTGATCCATTTAAATGTAATTATACACACTGTGAAGAGAGGAGATTTAAAAATAAAGTATAAGAACTACAGATATTGTCCAAACCTCAGATGTCTCTTCAGAGCTGAGAATAAAGGACGTCATTCCTCAAGCACCACACATAAAAAAAAAATTTAAAAAAAAACTCCGTTTTTTAATAACCATCGAAAGAATTTTTAGAAGATTGCACACTGATAGAGTCGCGAGACAATATCTCAGCCCGACCTGCTACTCTCACCTTTCAAGGTTTTTATGAATCATGTGACTATATTGGGCCTGAGTTATCACGACACACAATAAAAGTGACATGTAGCACTGTTAGTTATTTTTACGGTAGGAATAAAGCATTATGGGTGTGTTTTGTTTCTGTTTTTTTATATAGGAAACTAATCCATGCTAAGTGGAGTCTATTTTTAGCGTCTACATGGACCATAATATTCCACAAATAATAGGAATAAGAGAACATTTGAAATAAGGCTGCATCATGTGAACACATCGGTCGGAAGAGCCTGACCCGATCCGGCCCTGTTGGAATGAGAGAGGTGGTGTGAAGCTTGGATAATGTGTTAGCCGTGCACCCCTAGGTAGGGGTAATATTAGGTGATGTAACAAGTTTCCAGGATGTAAATTTTGCTTCTGTTATCTTTGGATAATAGATTTAATGCTTTCGCATATGCGTTATTAGCGTATACACATTTATAAAACCCTGTGACTGAAATTAGAGCCGGCGCTGCTGTCAGAACTGCTGCTATCGAAACATTATTAACACCTTCTGACCAACCAATCAGAATCAAACATTCAAAAACACTTTAGTATAAACTGGTGGAGTTGGTAAAGTTCGCCCGAATATGCGCATATTTCCTCCATTTCATGTGACAGCATCTATTTTTCGCACCAGTTCCGTTTCATTTCTTCTGTTGTGGTGAAATTTCCCATAAATCTCAGACAGGGTGAATTAGCCCACGGGCCAGTGAGTCATTCGTCAGAAAGATAAACTGCTGCACCACTTGTGCTATTGCATCACACTGTCAGACTGGCTTCTGCTTCAAGACTCACATATACACACAAACGCACACTTCCACCTGCTATTTTCAACATCAAACACAAATGATCTCTCTATTTCGCAGTCTCACTGCTTCCGTTTCATCCCCTCCCCATCTGTTGCGTGTGTTCCTTAGCAATGCATCAAAACCTTAAAGTTTCTCCAGGGGATCACTCTATTTTTCAGCCCTAGGCCAAATATTCATCACGCACCTGAATGATGGAGACGTCCTCCGTCTTCATCGTTCACGTTCCATAACCTGGCACAGGACTGAATGAAGACTGGAAACCCAAGCGGCAGCCCATGGGGATGTTGGCAGGGACAATTTTTCTGATTCTCTTCCTGAACTCTGCATTGTGCATAGAAGCACAGCTGGAACAATATACTTTGACGGTTTTGTGGCTTGCTCAAACCTAAACATGATGAATCACCGAGTGTGCAGTGGGTAATTATGGCCAATTCATATTCTAGTCTGCAACAGGGAAAACAGAGGCTGCAGCCAAATCTGGGTTTTGATTTGCTCCGGTTCTGGATCTGGATTTGATGTCTCACTTTTTAGAGTCTTGGCATTCAGTACAGGATTGTTTTTATTTTTTATGTCTGATTGTCTCCTTGGTGTTGTTGCTTTGAGTCTACTTCTGTATCTCAGTTGTTTTGCCCAGAATCAGCCTAGTTTTTGGCTTCAGTTTTCAAATTTCGCTGTGGTTCTGTTTGCTGGTGCTCAGAAGCTTGGTCTGGTTATGAAGTCCTGGGCTTTGGTTTCAACATTTAATTGAAGTTGTTCCTGTGTTCTCCAATCTTTGTCTTGTTCTGTGTTTCAAGGTCCCAGAAAAGTGAACCAGGTGCTAGTTCATGTGGGGTGCTACAGTAGTACCAGTTCAGAGCCAGTTCAATAGCGAACCTCCTTAGAACTGTCTTTGTTTTTCCATGGGCTAAAGACTCATGTCACTGTGTAACATCTGTGTATGTCTCTACTTTCCAGCAATGCTAGTGGCAATTCTAGCAACTTAAAAAAAAAAAAAAAAAAAAAAAAAAGACTGCTATCGGCACAAAAATTATATTAAAAGTAATGCTATCGCCAAGCACCACTTTAAGATGTCTTTGCAAGTCTACACTGGGATTAAACCATCAGCATTAGAGCTGTCCACTGTGTTTTGAGTCCTTTTTTTAAAGATGGAGGCCACAAACTTCAATCGTTGCCACTACTTTTAGTTGGTTGTGATAATCATGCCCCTATGTAAGCGGTTCTTTGTTCTAGTGGTGCCACCGTGGTACTGTTGTTTCAGTCAAGGTTCAAAATTGGTCGCAGGCTTTTTAACTATCTCCGGAACTTCCTGATTGAAAAGGAAATGGTTGCGACAATGACCATTGTTGAAAGCGCTATGCAAATAAAATTGAATTGAATGTAATTTAAAAAGGGGTAAAGATCTTGACCTGGTTTTGGGTTTTAGGATCTAAAGTGTTTATCTGAATATTGGCCTTGGATCTCGCAGGTTCTCGCTGCTTTGGTTCTTGGTAAAATTGTTTAGCATTTCGGTCTGTTCTCAATATCTTGGTCTGATTTGGGGTTTTAGTTTACTTGAAGTCTTAGTCTGGTTCCAGCACTAACTGTGCTAGATTTGATTTGACACCATCTTTTGTCTTGGTGTGGTTCCAAAGGGTCCAAAGTCAATGCTTGGTTCTTGCTCTCACTGCTTGGATTCCTGGTCCAGTCCTGAGTCTTATTGCTGAGCACTTTGGTTTGGGTCTATGTCTCACAGACCTGAGTCTTGACCTGGTTTTGGACCTTTCTCTTCAGCATTTTCATTGAGATTTTCATTCTGAACTTGGTCTTTAGAATCTTGGCCTGAATCATGACATACTGTACTGTTGCAAAACAAAATTTGAGACAAGAACCTAAAGGTAAAAATTTCGATCTAGTCTACACAGACTTATTTGAGTTACTATTTGAATGGTAAGTATAAAAAAAAAACAAATAATTATCAATAACCATTAAGACTGTAATTAAGGCTCAGGTCTGGGTCTCAGCGGGGGTTTACTGTTCACTATAGACTTTACACAATTAGAAAATGAAATAAGTCTGGCCGTGCACGCGTGTGTGTGTGTGTGTGTGTGTGTGTGTGTGTGTGTGTGTGTGTGTGTGTGTGTGTGTGAGTGAGAGAGAGAGAGAG
>JAQQZS010000015.1:23933868-23944784 GCA_030068045.1 Platyallabes tihoni | reverse complement strand
AATGTAGAAAGAAATAAAAATCAGGAACCATCATGGAGTTAGAAAGTGTTCTAAAACTTTTGAACGGTAGTGTGTATGACAAGTAAAGGCTTAAAAAGTACTAATACAGTCAAATGTGAGCTAATTTCCTATTAATCTCTCTTTGTATTGTAAAACAGCCCAAAAAACAATGTTACTTTTAAAATGGCCTAAAAAGGTTTATTTTTTTCAATAGGTAAGAAACCAAGAGAACGTTTGTTTTCTTTTCTTTTGAAGATTTCCAGTTTGCCTTGAGACATGAGACTTGGCTTTGCTACAGTATATAAAAGACATTAGATATTAGGTGTACTGTATATAAAATCTAATAAATTTAGAAACACTCTTCTCTTCAGGTTCAGAGAAAATAGAGCTAGAGTAACTCTGTTGTTTTGCTGTAATGATTGTTACGCCTATAACCTCATGATTAATAGAGCTGTGGTTTGGGACAAAAAAAAACAAAAAATCTCAAGGCCACTCTGATGCAAGCGAGGGCCAGGCAGTATCACAGGAATACTTAGTTGGAGACTTTGTCTTCCTTTAGGATAAAGTTAAAAAAGTACTCCGTAAAAGCCCACACAAGGTCGTTCTGACAAAAGGGAAAGGGTTAGAGTAAAACAGAAGCTCTTCATCATGTTTATTTATGGATGATTGACAGCGATCCTAGGTGAAAGTGAAGGCAGTACATTATGTGAGTCACTTGAATGACAAGAATGTGCATTATTAATGAAAAAAATTACTTAATAATATCCCTTAAAACTCAAGCGGTGCAAATCCATGCTGGCAACTCAGCACAGGTTAATGACGATTTCAAGAACAAAATGTACTTATATGGAAGGATTGCTGGTGTGTGTTCAGACTTCAAACTGTGGATTTGGAGTTTTGGGATATGACAGGTAGAACAAAAGTTATTATTACTTTTATAAAGGGTGCATTTGAACGCTACCGGAATATGGGAATGGTGTCTCAAAAATGTAGAACTCTCAAGATGAACATGTTATTATTACAGTGGAACCTTGGATTACGAGCATAATTCATTCCGGAAGCGGGCTCGTATTCCAAAACACTCGTAAACCAAATCGAAGAATTCCCATAAGAAATAATGGAAAGTCAAATTATTTGTTCCACAGCCCCCAAAAAATAAATACACAAAAATAATTAACACGAAAATATAAAGTAAAAATAAAAAAATTAACCTGCATTTTACCTTTAAAAAAAAGTAAAAATAAATCCCGACAGATAAGCGTTTCCATTTGTGCGCACAGGCGCTGTGTCTGTGAAGGCGAAAGTACTGTAGGAAGGGTGTGTGTGTGTGTGTGGCAGGGTGTCTAATGACGCGCACGTACAGAGACACAAAGAGCAGGCTGGGCCTTGAGCAGAGGGAGAAAATGGATCTTTAACCTCTCTAATGAGACTTGCTTTTGCTTTATACGCGCACTGCACACACACACACATACAGACACAAAATAAAATATGTTTTACACACACACGTGGTCACAGTGTTATAGTAAACAGTACACGCGTGCACGGATGTTGATTATACCAGTAAGAGACGAGCACTAAGACCCAGCAGGGGAGACGATTACCCACAATTCCGCAGCACATGAGAGAGAAAAACCGTTGGCTCAGTTGTGATCACTCGGCGTCAAAACAAGAAGCGCATGCGTGAAACATGATAATCTGTGCCAAGACTTCCTTGTTTTTCAAGTCAAAATGTATTAAAAATCTTTTTCTCGTCTTACGCAACACTCGCAAACCACTTTACTCACAATCCGAGGTTTCACTGTATTATTATTATTATTATTATTATTATTATTATTTATTTTTTTTATTATTATTTAATATATATTTATTTATTTATTTTTATTATTATTCATTTATTTTTGGTCATAATAACTATCAAAAAACAACAATAAAAACACATGATCATGTGTGTCTGTGCTATTTCTTATATTATTTCCTATGTGACCCTTTTTTCTGTCATGTTTGAATAGTTGGTGAAAATAAACTAATATTCAGTTCATCATGTTGCCTATTTTATGCTGAAAAAAAAGAATATATCACTCTATACTACAGTTTATAAGAAAACTGAGAAACAAAAAATAACTAAAATGAGATTTAAGGGCAAAGATGAGATTTAAAATATCATAATTAGGGCAAAATACTACAAGAGCATAGAGTAAGTAAACACACACACACACACACACACACACACACACACACACACTGTGAATATCACAGCCAACCCTTCTAAATATATGTATTGGGATTTTGTAAAAATAAACACAAATAATAATAATTGAATTACTTAAAAATTAGGCTTTATCTAATTAAATATGCAAATGTATTACAAAAAGAATTCTTAATTACAATAATCCAAATTTTGGGACATTCTTGTATAATAAACTTCTAAATAGGACCAAATGTAAATGCCATGAATGTAGGTCACAAACAGATTTTTTTTTCTATTTCTGAATATAAGAAAAACTTACTGGTTTATTGTGTCTCTGCTCCAGGTTATGCAGTCTATAATATTTCTATAGTTTTTAAAGGAAACTGATGGATATATTATAATGCCGTTTAAGGGCTGGTTTAGCTTAATTCTTCTTAAAAGTTTCGGATAATCTCGTGGTCAGGTGTGAGATCACGCTAAGTGCTTTGCAGTGAGAGCATAAATTAAGGAGGAGATAAAGGAAGTGGTGTAGTGAATATCTGAGAAACATCAGAGATAAAAGCAAAACATGTTTGTCCTCTGCTTATCAGACTTATTTAATACTTAATGAGACTGAGAGATTAGCTTTCTGGCTGAATGTGTGTTGTTAAGTGTGTGAGTGCAGCTGGTGTTGGACGAGGATTTGATGTCCAGTGTTTACTCCGAGCTCCACGGATCCTGATGTTGTTGATCGTGACCTGTCCAGCATTTTCTTGATAGACAGACAGACAGACAGATAGATAGATACATAGATAGATATACATACAAGTGGTGTTCAAGTCAAACCAGGACTTTTGATTATGCAGAATAACAGAACACAGTTATGAGAGTAAAAGCTCCCTTTATTTCTCTATATAATCCTCTCCTACACTAATGCACTTATCCCAGTGTTTCACTAGTGCTTGGACACCGTCAAGGTAGAAAGTTTTCTCAGTACACCGGAGCCGTGACCCGGAGCCTGCTTCATATCTGGAAATGGCTTGGAACGAGGTTAGGACTGTACTGGGGGATGTGGCAATAACTCCCAGCTGAGTTTCTGTAATGTGCGAGTGGTGTTGGTGAATGATTGTGTGTACAGATGCGTCTCTACTGCAAGTTGGCGACAAGTTATCTGTCATTTTTCAAGGATCAGGTGTTCCACTCGCTAGGTTTTCACAGGAACGACTGCAGTGGGATCAGCTCGTAGGATCATTATTCACTGACGCACAGCCTTCTTTAAGGCGTTTTCTCCATTCAGATGTTTTTCTGCAGCTAATAGTGTCATCACCATGAAGTTTTAAATGACATATAAATGGCAATCATTTTTACACCTTCTACAGATAGATAAATAGATAGATAGATAGATAGATAGATAGATAGACAGATAGATAGATAGATAGTTTAACACAAATTACAAATCTAAATGAAAGTTTCCTTTGTTTCTTTGTTTTAGATATTACATTCTATGCTGCATATAAGCTTTATTCTCCAAATCCATTGCTACAGTAGTTACAGCAGCAGCAGCAGCAGTGAACACACAGTCATTTACAGTGCTTATGAATGTAACTTTCAACTTAAAACATGAAAGCCTGTTAGAAGAAGATGAAAAGGAAGAAGATATGCAAATTATCTTGGCAAGCACCTGTTTAATAATTGTTCTTCTTGGGATTTTTCCTGATTTTCTCCCTAATTTAGTCATCGTCTATTCACTCCCATCATTAGCAGTTTCCTCTGACCCACATGTTACTGGACGAATGCATTTTCTTTGAACTGCTTACTCGCGCACCATTGGGGGTGGCGTAACACAGTCGGATCTATGACGGCTTTAACCCATGACTGGCTTAAAGCCGTGATTGATGTGGGAGCGCACAGTGCCTCTCAGCCGCGGGACGCTACAGGATCACCTGGTATTCGAACCCAAGATCTCCGGATGGTAGGGCGAGCTTGTTGCCGCTCACCACTCGGGAGCCTTGACAAGCAACTTTAAAACAAATCCAACCGACACACTATAAAGGTAGTGTAGCTTAGAGACAGAACATTTATCCATCCAGTGTCTGAAAAGTCAGACACTTACTGTAATAATTCCTTATCTATAAAACTCACTCACTCAGGGTCTGTACAATATTGTATACAGGGGCCTGGAGCCTAACCCAGGAAACTTAGGGGTACACCCTGGACAGGCTGCCAATCCATGTCAGGGCACACACAGACACACACACACGAATTGGGACACCAGTTAGTCTAATCTGCATGTCGTTGGGAGGAAACCGGAGTACCCGGAGGAAACCCTCCAAGCACAGGGAGAACATGCAAACTCCATGCACACAGAGACGGGAATCGAACCTGGACCCTGGAGTTGCAAGTCAACAGTGCTAACCACTACGCCACCATGACGCATATCTATAAATCTGTTATTTAAACTATCATACTTGCTATCATGGAACTAATGAAATGGAGGACCACAAACATGTTTGGATTTATACAGTAGCATTAAGAAAATCTCAGCTCGATATTGAGACATGCCAACTCATGAAGCATTACCTTCTGTACAACACATTCTTACAATATGGTGAAGTAATACTAGGGATTTACTTAATCTTCTTGCTTTTTTATTATCTTTTTAATTAATGTTGCTAAACGAGCAGAAAATAACTTTTTCTAACACATGCAAACCCTCCTGAGATATGAGACCTTTCCTGCTGAGGACACTGTACACTGAGCGTCACATGGTGTAGATCAGAGAGGAGGCTGTCTGGTTCTTTCCATCAGAAAGAAAGAGAATGAGAGAGAGAGAGAGAGAGAGAGAGAGAGAGACTTACCATCTCCACCACACCACCACACACACAAACACAAACACACAGAGCTACTTAACCCGACTGAAAAACTTCACCTGTGTGCGAAAGTGAGTGGAGAGACAGGGAACTGAACCTTAACCACGTCTTAGAGTTTGAGAGAAAAAGGTTTCTCTGTGAAGTTTTGTGCACTTGAGTGGAACGACAGCGCGGCACGGCTGAACTCTTCCCTGTTCAGAGCCAAAACGTTCGGCTCTTAAAGCGCTCACCTGTGACTGGGAAGAGCCTCGGGACGAGTCAACTGCATACCTGAAAAACTCTCAGCAAAGTAAACAAACAGAAAAAAATAAATAGGGTAAAATTCATACAGTAGCATAAAAACTTGCTCATTATTAAGTGATATTAAGCTGCGCAGGAACTGATCTACGTTAGAGACACGGGTAGACCCCTTTGATAGTTTTAGCTAATTAGCAACTTTTAACTCTTAAATGCTATCCATGCAATCAGGAGAGTGTAGGTTTGAATCCCAGTAATCCTACAGTATATACATTCCTAGTTAGGAACAAGACAGCAAAATTAGCTGTACGCTCTGGATAGAAAGGAGCAACAAAAGCATCAGTGAGTGTGTGTATGTGGAAGTGGGTGGATAGCGCTTTCCATGATTATGCGATTTCATATGATTGAACGAAAAGCTGTAGCTGTTACTGATTGCATCATTTTTCTTTTATTTTTTAAAAACATTTAATTATGGAACAGATCGTTTTGCCCCAAATTAAGAACAGAAAGTTATAAATAAAGTCAGATAGGAGAAGAATATTAGCTTTCTGTTAAACCAGTATGGCTTGTTGGATTTTGGCACCAAATAGCGCATTTGCTGTGGATGCACGCCAGCACCATGACGAACGAAAATAAAGTGAAAGGAAAGAAAAACATTCCCAGTTTCACCCTGTATATCATCATTTCTTCTTTTTTTTCACATCCGTCCTCCTCTGGAGCAATTTGACATCTACCCAGCTCTAACTAATGATCGATACAGAGAGAGAGAGAGAGAGAGAGAGAGAGAGAGGAGACGCGAGCGAACATCAGGAAGAACCACGCTTATTATAACGTGCTATCTGCCTGAACACCTGAACGTGGAGAGAAAAGGAAAGACAGGTGAATCTAATGAGGGGACGGAGAGGCATTTGGCCATTGTGGCGTGAAAAATGAGATGATGGCTCTCATCATGAAAAATCAGCCGAAGAGAACGGGGAAGGAAAAAACGATCACTCATTATCGCTGGGCGCGGAGAGCAAGGCAGAGCCGGACTGAGAAGAATGCATCACTAGACGTATTCCGTGGAATAATTTCGCAAAAGTAAATTGGGCCGTTCCAGTTTTGGCTCAGCTAAAATTCTCAAAACACAGACTGCGCCTCACCGTCTTGTTGTCTCGATGTCTCACCGCCTGCCTTGCAGGGGTTTTGAGTTACGGTAAACAAGGAAGCAGAAAGCACGATGCGTGGGCAGAGTACAGACACACCACATGACGCACGCAGTGTCGTTTCCTGTTATTTTTTATATTTATTTCTAAATGTTTTTTTTTTTTTTTTTTTATAGTTGCATTAGGATCAGGTACTAATTACAGTTGTAGGATGTTGTGAAACAGTAAAACTTTTGGATTTAAGTACATTTCAAAATCTGAAGTTTATTCCTGTTACAGTATCACTTACATTATAGCAGCTTTCTCACCCAGGGTTGCCAGAGTCATGGTTTTTACTTCTGATTGGAATCATTCCTGAACATTGTTGTGGGTGGGAGAAAAAAAAATAAATTAATAAAATGATTATTATTATTATTATTGTTATTATTATTATATTATTATAATAATATTTTATATCTTCTATACCGCTTTATCCTCTATTCAGGGTCGCGGGGACCTGGAGCCTATCCCAGGAGGCTTAGGGCACAAGGCAGGGTATCATTTGTCATTAATATATATATATATATATATTAATGACAAAGGAATATTAAAGTGCAGAAGTTTCAATTACAATGTCCTAAATCATTTCTATTGTCGTATATACTGTATATCAAATGTATATAATGCATTCTTCCACTGCCTGCTTAACTTTTTATCCTAGGTTCAGATTTCTGTTTTTTCCTCAGACCTGGTAACCATGGCCTTTTGATCTCTCCAAGGTAATTAGACAAACACGCAGCTCGTACATTTTAAAGATGTTCCTGTGACAGTACAGTATAATTAACTGTCTTTTATTATACTTCTTTCCAACAAGTCCTAGATGTCTCCAAAATGTGTCTGTTGGCTTTCCAGCTGAAATACAGTACCACTCAGATCATGCGTTCTGGATTCCCTGAAATCACGTTTGTTTCATTTGCTGTTTCTGCGTCTGTAGCTCTATAAGCAAATGAGCGAATTGTCTTTTCGGACGTGCATTTCTCCAGCCAATCAGAACACAGAAAAAGGGAATTCCCTAAAAATGGCAGGACTTCTAGAACTGAATGATAACAAAAAAGTTAAATAAACCTCTTAAATAAACATGTTTTTATGTTTTTGTAGAAAGGCTAAGGTCTTTCAACCAAACCAGCACACTCTGGCCAATCGGAATTGAAAATTCAACAGCACTGTGGTTTAAAAAATAAATAAAAACACAAAAGGACATGACACACAAACACACGCACGCAATTTTGTCATTATTATTTTTTAATAAACATTACCCTGGACTATTTAACCTCACCTTCACACCACCCTCGGACTTGATTCCGCTGGTGATAAATTCCCCAAAAGTAAGAAAAGTCAACACCAATTCCCACCGACGGCAACACATATTGACATTTGAAATGAAAGTGTTTGTTTGGCCACGTCTCTCCGTGATTTCAGCTCACATCTGATAGACATGGGTCAGTGAGGATGAGGCTGTTGCTAGGAGACAGGGAAATGGAATTATGGGTATTAAGGGAACAATAAAATGCTCCTGTATGAAAATTTGGGAAACATTCATTAAGGGCACCACCCGAACACACACACAAACAAGCCCACACACACACACACACACACACACACACACAGAGTCCACCTAGACATTAATGAGCACATATTTGAGAAGAATGAGCAGCCAGCAGACAGGCACACACAGATAGGTCACAGATTAATGAAAAATCTAAACGACACAGTGGCACTGTCATGCTCTGGGGGCTTTTATTTTTGCTTTCATGGTTTGTCTCCACATCTCCGTCTTATGCAGGATGACTCCGCCTCTCCAAAGGGTTCAATGAAAATTGTGTAAATCATAATTAATTATGTTTTAATTCACACAGTGACTAGTGGATGACGTATATTGCGACGGCTATTAGACACCCATCATTAAAAACTTAGCTGAGGGGAAATCTTTTGAAAAGACATTCTTCCCTTCTTGATATCTGGTTTATTTTCCCCTTTTTAAAGAGACTGCACTGTGTAAAGGTTTCCTGCTACAATGCTCTTTGCTCTTTGCTCACCAGGAAGGACGATCTGAAACAAATAACAATGGCGCTGTTCCTGAGCCTGCAAAGCAATACTATATGTTGCTCTACAGCTACAGCATATGGACAAGTATTTGGACAAACCTGTTAATTATTGAATTGAGGTGTTTCAATCAGGCCCCTTATTCCCAGTGTAGGGCAAACTTAATGCTTCAGCCCCAGTGACTGTAGCCCCAGTGCACAACGCAACAACTATAAAGACATGGTTTCATGAGTTTGGTGTGGAAGAACTCGACCGGCCCTAACACAGAGCCCTGACCTCAACCCCATCAAGCATCTTTGAGATGAGCTGGAACGGAGATTACGAACGAGACCTTCTCATCCAACATCAGTGCCCTACATCATGCTCTACAGAATGAATGGACATGAATTCCCATAGAATCACTCCAACATCTTGTAGATAGCCTTCCAAGAAGAATGGAAGCTGTTATAGCTACAAAAGGGGGGCCGACTCCATATTGAAGTAAATGTACTCTATATTTCCAAAAGTATTCGCTTGTCTGCCTTCACATCCCTATGAACTTTATTAACGTTCGATTCCCAATCCATAGAGTTTAATATGATGTTGGTCCACCCTTTGCAGCTATAACAGCTTTCGACATGGTTTAGGAGTGTGTTCACAGGAATCATTTTAAACCATATGGATAAAGAATTGGATGTTATATAAGTTCATATGCATGTAAGGGCAGGCGAGCGAATACTTTTGGCAATATAGTGTATTTGGATACAATGTCCTTGCAGGCTTGGCCTAATACTTTTGTCCATATAGTTTATATGGACTTATACTGTATACTATCGATATACAGCTGCTTTGTGGATTGTGGAGTTTCTCTGTGGCGTTTCAAAAAGCCCTGTTTTTGGAGTGGATCTGGACTGTCTGATCACTCTCTAGAGGGAAAGAAACTGGAAAACAACTTCTTTGTATGAAACAAGGAAATATATTAGCAAAAGACTATGCTGTATATACGTAGTAAGTTCTTTAGAATGAACTAGCATTGAACCTAAAGGTGCTCAGTGATCTCGCATGCCATGATGATGAAGCATCCCTGGATTTATTCATTAACTCGGCTGTCCATTTTGACCATCTCCTCGTAAATCGACAGCTGCATGAACGGGCCATTGGGAGAGCTGCCAAATGAGGATCACTGGAACCCATGCGAGTGGTAAGTACCAAGCTCACAGCTGCAAAACAGGAGAGAAAAAGAAAAAGGCTTTGCTTCTACTTCATCTAATGTCAGCCTAATCGTTCACAAGAATCAGTTCTCTTACAGAAATCACCATGGCCATTTCGTCAAGCAATGCACGCCTGCTGGGATCCTTTCAACTCATCCAGAATAAACCTTTAATGTTAGAAGTCCATAGAAAGTACTCAGACCATATTCACTTCCTCTCATCTTTAATCAACTCGGAGAAGAAGACATCGTTTCTCAACTTAACGTTCCTACTTCGACAAGATGTTGATTGAGGGCCGATTCGTACAGGAAACCCCAAAAAGTGCAGTTCACCTCCCATCCTCCAAGTCAGAGCGAAAAACTGGTCAGGCTTCTGCATTTCCTGTCCTTCCATCCATTGGTACTCCAAGTAGTCTCCAAATCTGTCAAAAGACTAGAATAGTCTAGTGTTGAGCCTGTTCCTCGCATGTATCTGAAGTTTTCATTAACTGACCATTTTGATTCATATGCATTCACATTCCATACAAACTTAAATAATTCTTTTGATTGTGTAAAGCTGTTTTGAGGCAATGACAATTGCTAAAAGCGCTATACAAATAAAATTGAAATTAAAATTAAATTAAAATCAAAGCTTGTGGTCTCCATTGACTTGTTACCTGCAACAAAGCTGCCTCACAGTTGCATTTATTCCCTCAGCCTGTAATGGATGAATAAAACAGTAAAGCCTCAATAGAGAGATTTGATTGAGTGTGACGGCTATGGCCCCGTGGAGAACTCAGAGGTCCCAGCAGCCAATGTTTTTGATCCGCTACTCTGCGGATCTCTGACTTATACACCCTGGTCCCTGTCTCCATGGGATCTGCCATACCTCGGCTGTCTTCTGCCATACGTCAGAACTCTCATTCTCCACACACTGCAATACTTATCAGTATGATGTTATTTAAGAAAGTTTATTACATGCACTTTGAGTTTGTTCAGTATTTTAGCCCAATTCTGCATTACAAATCCATGTGCTTTGTCTATGTGTCGTTAGTTTTGTCTCTGCCTGATCCCGACTTTGATTTCAAGTTCATCTTTTGATCTTGTTTGCTCTTAATCTTAATCGTTTACTTGTTTTTGACACTAAAATTGCCTGATATATATATATATATATATATATATATATATATACACTACCGTTCAATAGTTTTAGAAAACTGGAGAATTTCTTTGTTTTTGTTTAGTGA
>JAQQZS010000015.1:23846790-23857931 GCA_030068045.1 Platyallabes tihoni | reverse complement strand
AGAGAGAGAAAGAGAGAGAGTGAGTGTGTGTGTGTGTGTGCGTGTGTGTGTGTGTGTGTGTGTGTGTGTGTGTGTGTGTGTGTGCGCGTGTGTGCGTGTGTGTGCGCGTGTGTGCGTGTGTGTATGTGTACCTGCAGAACGTTCCAGCGAGTGTTCAGGTTGTCCAGTTGTCTGCTGCTGGTGGAGGACAGCTGCACGTCCAGAGGAGCCAGTTCACTCGCTAAGACGTTCACCGCTATCACCTCCTGCTTCAGAGGAGCCACCTCGTCCCGGAATGCCTACACACACACACTTAACTTTCTATAACAGCGTAGACGTTTAGCTTTACTTTACTCTCTCTAACACATCGACAGTATCGAGAGTCTGGAGCGAGAACGTCTCTGGAAGGAGTCTCCAGTGTCAGTGCAGTGGAGTAACTGAAATAAAACACTACATATAAATAATAAACTTGCGTTACCCCAGCAGCCCCTCACCGGGTGTTTCATACCTAAATGTTTTTACTTAGTTACGCGTCTGAACCGCGGCCTGGTTCTCATCTCCTCAGCGTCGTCGACTCGGGTAATACTAAGTAAGCGCTCATCGCGGTCGAAGAGGTCGCGCGGCTAATGATAACCCAAGCGTCTAAATTAAAACTAGCCTTCCTAATTGGATGACCTTTGACCCCGCGCAGGCTGAAGAGCCTCGGATGCGCGCGCCTGATTCTGCGAGAGTGCTTATTAGGACTGATGAGAGCTTTAAGTGGTTTCGAGTAAAACTAGCGGGTCAGGGTGGACGCTCCGCTCCGGTGGGTCTTAGGAAGCGTCTCTGAATAATAAACTGTTTAATGTATCCTGCTTACACACCTCCACATGTTTACCCCTTTACACTGACGTACACACATGCAGGGGTGCACACATTTATTTACAATCCCCTTCCTCTCGACCGCTCCCACAAAATCAACTCGTTCTGGTTGTACTACTGCCACAGACAGTCTGTAGATAACTGGAGATAACATGATTATGTAGATCGAAAGACAGACGGATAGATGGACCGAGAAACGAACTGATAGATAGATAGAGAGAGAGAGAGACAAAAATCGATAGACGGACGGATAAAATAGACAGAAACAATGACAAGAGATAGAGGGAGAGAAACATCTGTACAGTGTGTGATAGAAAGATCCAGAGAGATAAAGGAACAGACAGACCTAGTGATAGATAGATAGACAGACAAACATACTGTATCCTGGAACAGATAGGATGAAACTGAGACGGAGACATAGCTGAAATAAAGACATACTCTATAGACAGACAGACAGACAGACAGGTAGATAGATAGATAGATAGATAGATAGATAGATAGATAGATAGATAGACAGACAGACAAACAGATAGACAAACATATCCTGGGACAGATAGGTTGATAGACAGACAGACAGACAGACAGACAGAGACATCGATAGACAAACATATCCTGGGACAAATAGGGTGAAACTGAGACGGAGACATAGCTGAAATATAGACATATAGACAGACAGATAGAAAGAGAGAGGGAGAGATATATAGATAGATAGACAGACAGACCGAGAGGCAGACAGATAGACAAACATATCCTGGGACAGATTAGGTTGATAGACAGATAGATAGATAGATAGATAGATAAATAGATAGATAGATAGATAGATAGATAGACAGATGGATAGATAGACAGATGGTTAGACAGATGGATAGACAGATAGATAGATATACAGACAGACTGATAGATAACCATTAAAAACTTGATCAACAAATGAGTTAGCTCCTTGCTAACTAGCTCTTGTTAGAATCCTGATTTGTAATTTTAGACTCCGTCACTTCCGTCTGAAATCTAACACACCAACCACGAAACATTCATCAATAAGTACACGAACATCAAAGAATAAAAGCATTTCAGAAACGACTTAAATTAGAAAAATATAACAATAGCAACAACCTGCTTTATTTTGATGACACTGACTGTTAAGTCGTTTCAAACGTTTTCACCTTCGTTTAGTTTACAGTCAGCAATGCGAATGTCTCCACCACACGGCATCGTTTTTCATGTCCTGTTACAGACACACTGCACTGATGGTGTTCATCGTTTGAGTTTCTCATCTTTTTTTTCCACCCAAGAGCTTCTAAACCTTTAACACCAAATATTAAAAACAAAACAACAACAAAAAACTAAAACAACAACTTTGCCTTTAACACGCCTGACTCCAGTTGAAAAGAGCCCAGGTGTTCGGCACTTCACGCTGTTTGTTTGTTGACGGAAAGACACGCACGAAACCAGAGTTTACCGACCGCTGCCAAGCACTAATCAGGCAAAGCTGTTTACATCTGCATGCATGTTTTTTAGCTGATCATTCGCTAAACTGGCTATCCGCTAGAAGTGATATAATTAGCGCCTTTCTGAGCAAATCTGCCTCGATATGTTCTAAACTCCGCTGCTTGGGGCTAATGAGGAACAGATGGATGCTTAGTGCAGTACATCAACACATCGACGTGATATCTGAGATCTGCACGATTTAGCTCTGTACGATACTCCCTTATATCTCACTTTATTATTTTTTTTTTTACAGTTTATTTACAGTTTATTTCCATTTGGATGGAACATACATACACAATGTATACTTCTCCTCAACTCAACAAGCTTTCATCACTCACCGTGGTTTTGTCGATGTGGTCCTGCAGCGAGTCGATGAGAAGGTCTCCGACGGGCTGCCAGTGACCTTTGACCTCCTCGGGTTGGCTAAGGTGCACGTCCAGGTGGTCCATGGCGCTCTGCAGATCCTGGAGTTTCTCCAGAGACCGTTCCACCTGCTCGTGCCAACCTCCGACATGTCCGAGCAGCCTCTCCCAGCGCTCGCGCACCTCGGCCGCCTGCTTACGGATCGCCCTCGCGACCCGCTGGGCCTTCTCCTCCGGAGATAACTCTGACAGAAGAAGGAAAGAAGGAAGAGCGATAGGGAAGATAAGCATTTTTCAAAGTGTTGGTGCATGAGGTAGCATTGTGTCTTGTAGCTGCTGTAGTTTTTGGAACCATAAGACCCGGGAAACCTTCAGAATTGGGATCGTCATGTCGCAAGCTGACTACATCTTGCTCCAAAAGTCAAGGTGTTAGAAAGTTTTTTTTTTTTTTTTTTATCCGTCAGAAGATGGGGGTAATCGGAAGCATGGATTTGAACCTTGAACCTTTAACATTCAGAAGCTTGGGCTACAGAAACATAGCCTTTGTGTGAAGGTTTGATGTTTTATGCTCCCAGAACCACTCTTTCACAATATGATTCCTTAGATACAGTATGCCCATGCCATCAGGGAAGAAAACCTCCATAGATGTGATAACCTGGTCATTCAGTACATTCAGGTCATCAGCTGACTCCATTTTATTGCCCCATAATGTTGCTGAGTCTCGACCTGAGCAACTGAAGCAACACCAGATCATAACACTGTCTCCAGAGGCTTGCAATAATTTGACCCTACTGAAATCGAAACATTTGTTTGGCCAGGCAGCATATAATGTACAGTAGTACTAGATATTAGAATAGATACTAGTATTAGATAATAAGGGCTCCAGACTGACAGAGACCACTAAAGTAGGGTGATTGGACAGAGGCAAAGCTTTTCCCTTTGGGCAAATCTTATGGATGATTAGGACTATCCACTTTAAATCAAAATGGTAAAATGTCTACTGAAGATGAGGACATGACCAGTTCTTCAAACATTGTACATGTTTGGCCTGCAGGACCAACAGTAGTCATCTCATTAGAAAGCATACATGGATTTACCACAGAAACATTTGATCCACCAATGAGGAAAGAATTAAAAAGTGTAGTTTGTGTAGCCATTAGGCCAAGTTCGTTCATTAGGACTGTTTGTTAACGCAACAACTTGGACAAACGCCTTCCACCTTAAAACCACCACATTGCTCCATTCTCTTTAGCTGGTTAATCCTTAAATCTGTTCCTCAAACAATCCTCCTTATTATTTAAAAAGTTGTTGCAGGAATTAATCAAGATATCCATTATTGATGTTTTCACCCGCACATTCTGTCCTTCTATAGCTTCCGTCTGTCTTCTGAATCCACCGCCTTCCACCGTGTCTACACATCTACTTAAGAAGGAATAAAGGGAGAATATATAGTCACTGGTTTCAGTGAACATCCTCAGTGAAGCCTCAAGCTGTGCAGCCGAGCATGCTTTAAATTTGCCCCGGAAGCCATCGACCGGACTGTAAGGAGGATTAAAGAGATTGTGCTGTTAGAGAAAGAACTGGCCCGGGGCATGGCTGAGAGGTGGTGCAGGACTGAAGACCTGAGGATCTGAAGATCGGAAGATCTAAAAATATGGCAGTAATCTGTTTCTCGTGGTGCGGGTCAGATTTGTTTGAGAGGATTAGAAGTGAGGGAGGTGAAGCTAATGTCAGGAATTCGCTCTTGCAGACTTGAAGGAGGTCTGGCTTGACAACGATCCAGCTGTCATCTCACATCAAGCAATTTTGACTTTTTCAGCTGGAGCATTTAGTCACACTGACTCTGAGAACAATAGTAAAATATCGGACCTTTAAATTACTCAAATACATGACGGGACCATTTGAGCTTTAAAAAGTCCCTTGAGCAAAAGACCCTCGACTGATGTGCGACTGTGATGGGCGTGAAGGCGTATATTGATTATTGTCGGTGCCAATTTGCTGCTGTTGAAGGACAGGTTGAGATCCGGGGGCTGGTTTAGGGTGTGATAATTGAATAGAGTGTCAAATGTGAACCTTGACTTGGGGTTTTGTGAATTAAAAGATTCAGTGAATTAAAAGATTCAGTCATACCAGAGTCACAAAACTCACTAATAAACACCTGTAATTGATTCCACACAAACCTGGGTTCTGGAAAGTTGTATTATTTCACTGATCTAATATATGGCAAGCAAAACCAGAAAATGATACAAAAAGCCATAACCCCAGTGAAACTCCCAGAGCGCTGTAACCCGGCATTATTACTCAGGGTCACTGGATCAATACAAGAGAAAGGAAAAGTTCAGACCAAATCACAGCTACAGTAAATGCAACCCTGAGCCAGACTCTGTGTGCTGTGGAGAAACTTGTTACAAGTTCATTACTATTGTTAACTTCAGGCAAAACGTAGTTTAAATGACCTCGAGTCAAGCACGGCTCTGAGAAAAGCACACCTGAGAAGATCAGGACCCTTGTGGAGACACCTTGGGCTAAACCGAAGCTAAATCAAGTTATGTAAACTGTGAAACTCTCCAAAAGTTCTCAATACAATTAAAAGTTACACTACTGTACAAATGGGAATGCTGTAAAAGTTTGAAGTGAATGAAAAACAGCTAATGCATTTTTTTTTAACTTAATTTTTCTTTAGGTTAAGCACTTGCATTAACATCATAAGAATTAACTAGCATGATTCAGCACTGAGCGTAATAGAATAAGACTCAACGTCAACTAGAGACGAAATCAGAAAAAAAATCTCGACGTGAAGTTGGATCTTCATATTGGTGCTTTGGTGGATTATCAGATTTTTATTTACAGTCACCCTACATACGAACATTCGAGTTTGAAACATTCGAAGACACAAATGTTTAATAGTGGAAGCAAAAGTGAAAATAATTGAGCGAGGTGAAAAGATGGCAGACATTGCTCATTCTTTTAACATGAATCATTCAACCATTGTTACAATTCTAAAGAATAAGGACAAGATCATGGAACATATTAGTTTTATACTGTGTATAGCCAGTTGTGATAGTATCCTGGAACCTAGACAATGTTTGTTAGACTTATGAACAAACTGGCTTACAAACGAGCTCTCGGAACAAAACTTGTTCATATGTTGAGGAAATTTTTTTTTTTAAGGAACCTTAATTGTAAAAAACAATGTACGTTTTTGAGCTTTTATGCATTTCTGCTCTTGTCATCAGGTTAAAAAGTCAGCCCCATGTCCTCACATTTCGACAATACTTTGAGTAAGAACGAAGATGTGACACACAACACAGGCTGTGTTAAACAACTAACAACCAAGGACTTTTTGCTGTTAACTTTCGTCAAGGACGAAGAAACACACCAGGCGGTATAAAGTCATGAACCGTTCTCGGGAATTAAAGCACTTGGTCTATGGACAAAAGTAAGCTCTGAACACAACAACACACACATTTCTATAGAAATTCTTATAAATGGATATCACAGTGTATCCTTCTGTCGATGACCCCCTTGAGGCAAATAGAAGAAAAAAGCCTAGCAGCTCTAATCTGCCTGGATTTAACGAGAGGGAATTTGCGGCGATAATGACTTCTCCTTCTTCTTTTTTTTCCCGGTGAACTCCTAATCATAGTTGCAAATGGCTGCTCTGGATATCGGATGAGAAGTAGAAGAAGCAGCATAAATAATAAAATAGTCTAATTATAAGATGAAACCAAACATCAGCGATTCTGAAAGATCATAACAAGGTTTAAATAATGCATATTATAGTCCTGTAACGCTCCATTTCGAACTGAAGTGCATGGCAGACCACCTAGTCCTGGTGCAAAGATAGCGGGGGACAATATATTAGATGTGTTCCACTATGATTCTAGAAGTCTCTGAGGGAATAGATTGCTTCTTAAGTTTGCAACAGTTCTTACTTCATTGCAGGAACCTTGGCTAAGAACAGAAGTTTCCTAAACTGCATGAACTTGAGATCACTGCAGTGGCACCGCGCCCTCGTAAACATGATGGAATACGAATCAGGCTGAATATATTCAGAAACTACAATGATAGCATTACTGTGTCTTTCTGTCATTATTGTACCCAATAGAGGCTTGATGGGATCGATCTGATTTACCTCTCATGCTGGTGCACAAGCTTAAACCTTCTTTTAAAAAAAGGATTGTGGATTAGCCATTTAGTAAAACTTTCTTTTCACCAAGTATCTATGCTAAGTACAGCTACAGGACCAACACCCATAGTTCCTGGTCCATATGCTTCAGAAACTAGAGGCAACTAAAATCAGCTCAGGAATTTACTTCTAGAGTTCTTGTGAATGTTTCTTTGGTGGAAACATTTCTTACAGTTCCTTTAAAATGGTCAGTCATGGAAATGAGACTTAACATGCCAAGTATCTGTAAAAAAAAGTTCCTGTAAAAGATCCTCCTTGACATGGATTCTTGCCTAAAGTTCTTGAGTTGCTGTAAAAGTTCCTTCAGTGGAAAGATGCCTAGAGTTCAAAAGTTCCTGTAAAAGTTCCCTTGATGGAGCAGTGCCTAAAGTTCTCAAGGTGCTGTAAAGTTTGGAAGTTTGTGGTGTGATCTTGACTCCAGATCTTGCAAGGTTATGTGGTGTAAAAATGTTTAAAGGTCCTGGGATCTTGTAAATGTTTCTGTGGTGGAGACCTGATTAAATGTTCCTGTAAAAGTTTCTATGTTGGAAATAAGTTCATGAGTCAGTCAAAGGGACTTACATGGAACCATTTTTAGAGCTTCCTCCCATGGCAAATTGCTATAGTTCGTCATCTCCTGTGAAAATGTCTATAGGGAAGACATACCTCCATGTTTTCTTGTTAAAGAGTTCCTGGTAATTGTTAAAGTAGTTCTGGTAAAAGATCCTTGTTATGGAGTCTTGTCTAAAAATTCAGTTGTTTAAAATTCCTCCAATGGAAAGATACCCTGAGTACCTGAGTTTCTGTAAAAGTTAATTTGATGGATTGGTGACTACAGCTCCCAAGGTCTTCTGGAGTTCCTGTACAAGAGCCTCTGGTGGAAACATGTCTGCAGTTTCTGCAATGTTCTGTGTTGGAAACACATACTGTACAAGTTCCAGAGTCCTTGTAAATGTTTCAGCTGATTTAGAAAAAGTTTCTGTGATGGGAAGGAGGGTAAAATTCTTAGTTTCCTTTAAAAGTTCCTATGATGAAAACATGCTGGTAGTTCATGAGTCAGTGTAAAAGCTTCTTAGGTGGAAATTCCAAAGCTTTCTCCTATAGCTAATGAGCTCTAGTAAAAGATTCTCCAGGAAATGTTCCTAATGTCCCAGTAAGTTTATTTAGGTTAGAAAAATGTCAAAAGTTCTTGAGTTCCTATGTTGAAGAAGTACCTCAAAATCTTCAATTCTGGCAAAAGTTTCTCATGCCTACAGTCCCTGAAAAGTTCCTGCAGTTGTGACTATTAATTTATTGAAACTGAAAGCTGAGGAAGAACTTGTCCAAAAGCAAGTCAGGAATTTGTGAGAAATCTATGTTGCTTAGCAACCGGGCCTGAACGGCTTACTGGATGAAGTAGCAAAGTATAACTAAAGATGAACTCAAGTAAACTTTCACTTGAACTTAAGTTGAACAAGAGTTTTGCCCGTAAATGGAAAAGACATACTGAGCCAAAGACAGATTTGTGATCATAGCCCTGGCATGTTGAACAATCAGATGTTCACTGACCAAATGACTATTTTTTATTAAATTTTTTTATCATCGTGCTATTTTACGCTAACCAGCCTGTTCGGTCCGATCCCACAGAAAAGCCAATGCAGTACTGGCCATGATAGAAAGGCACCAGAACACCCAGTGAACCATAGCCCTTGCACTGGCCCAGCAGACGAAGAGCCCGAGGCCGCCAACGTGATCTCTAAACTCCACAGGTCCCAATCCGATCGAGCTTTCATTGAATGTTCTGGACAAAAATGATCCAACCAATGGACGTCCCAATGCACCAAACCCCAGAACCCAAATCTGCTGCCAGTGACCTGATGCCAGAGGCCCTGCGAAGCCACACTGCAAGTGGCCAGACCCTCCCTTGTGGGACAAAGGGAACTTAAAACATAGGTGATTTTAAGATTAATGGCTTTCTGGCTGATCAGGGTCACATTCCCAAGGCCATGACCTTAGAAGCTCTGTATACCGTCCCAAATTCCGGTACTTAATCCGATGCTGATTCATCTTGAAAGGTGTGTACGTAGAAACGTGACATTTAAAGAGCAAAAATCAGCACAGCAATTAATTAGATGCCTCCACTTGTGAAATCCCTTAATTGCTTAGATAATTGATGTTTAGACAATATGAGTACTGTTAGACCACACGTTTAATATCTTTCTCAGTCAAGCACTAATCCAGGTGAAGTCTGCAGCCTGCTTCTAAACCCGGAAAAAATAAAACATCTCAATCCATCCATGATACGCGTGACAGATCACTGAGGTTTCTTTTTCGTTCATTTCATTTGATGCGTACACACACACACGCTCTCGTGAAGTTTTCCGAGCCGTCCCCGAGAGCATGTCCTAAGATTTGTGCTGGTTCTAATCCGAAAGAGTTGCACAAGTAGCTACAGAGAGCAAAAATCCCAAGCGCCATCACATGCTCGACTAAAGTTACATCAAACACTTGGCCCTGAGAGAGTGTCCAGACCAGCCCGCGCACACACACACACACACCAAACGAGTGTGATGTGTGTCGTTCAGAGAGGCAGAGAGATCAAAGGGTGAGAAGTCAGCACATACAGTACCTACTGGTCTCAGCAACCCTGATAAGATATTTATGTCTGGCTTCACGTTCAAGATGCACTGCATTTTTTTTAAAGGTTTCTCCGACTATTTGTCGCTTTTAGCCAGTGAGAAGGCGCTCCACCTCAGGCATCTCGAAATATAAAGGAAGCTAGAATGATAGGATTTCTCAAACATGATCAAGAGGTGGCTTTTTTAAGAGGTCAGCAAATCTTATTTATTCTGAAAAGTTTTTTTTTTTTAACCAAGCCCTTACTTTATTTAACTCAGGTTTTTCGGTAATCCAACGAATCAGTCGTTGCAAACTTTTAACCTAATTGACATAAACCCAACTCACTACTTTAAACTATTGTACTTATAACTATAAACTAATTATTAAACTGTAAACCTGTTGCTGCAATGTAGTCATGTTGGTTCCTTAATAACCAAGCAATTTTATGCAACTAGATTTTACAAATTTGATTTAATTTACTTCTGGTTTGGATCAAGCTCCCACCTGTTTTTTGCTGGAGGTTCTTGCGCGGTTCTTCAGGTCCCTCGATCGGCTGATCAGCCAGGAACATACGTGCCTGGTCCAAGGTGCTGATCACGACATGCTCCCTCTCCCTCAGCTCCGCCCTTAAAGCCTAAATAACCAAAAGAACAAACAAACAAACAGTTTAAAAAGATCATTCCATTCCTTCCTTGTGGTCCTTGTTCGAAATGCTATCGTGTATCGTGTAACAAGATTTGCAGAGGAGAGAGAGAGAAAAAAAAAAAGACACCTGCAGTTATTTGTGATGTGTGTACAGTCCACTACATAAAGCACACACAATGCTCCAGTTAACTAAACAGTCAAAGGAATCATTTTTCAAGTCAAAGAGAGAAAGAACAAGAAAATATGTAAAATATCGGGAAAAAAAATGTACCAGTGAGTCACACAGTCAACATGTGCTAAAAAAAATTAACAAGACTGAATAATTCAGCGTGAGAGGAGAGATGAAAAAGCTGTAATTACACACCAGTTAAAAGTCTGTAGAGAGACAGAGGGCGAAAAAGAAAAGATTCGTGGTGACCTTAAACAATTCCGAGACGGAACGTGATCAAGCTGCACTCTAGTCTAATTGGCTCTGTAGCAACAGCGCCAGTCGAGGATCAGAGCTGATTAAATCGTGAAAGGAGACAAGCGGCTAAAAGGTGTAAATGAGCTCAGAAGTTAATAAACACGGTCGTTTACAGAAGCCGCTCAGCAGAGAGAGAAGGGGAAAGAGGGGCAAGGACTCGGTTTGAAGCAGAAGCATGACCGAAGGTTTTTAGCATAACAGACAACAACAACGTCAATATTGATCTTCTGAAGGAAGTAAACATATTATGCAAAGTGCAATATGACAATACCCAGTCTGTACTGATTTTATTTCTATACCCAGTCTGTACTGATTTTATTTCTATATCGAGTCTGTACTGATTTTATTTCTATTCTAAATCTGTACTGATTTTTTTCTATACAGAGTCTGTACTGATTTTATTTCTATTCTAAAACTGTACTGATTTTATTTCTATACCGAGTCTGTACTGATTTTATTTCTATACCGAGTCTGTACTGATTTTATTTCTATAAAGAGTCTGTACTGATTTTATTTCTATTCTGAAACTGTACTGATTTTATTTCTATACCGAGTCTGTACTGATTTTATTTCTATA
>JAQQZS010000015.1:23805358-23826242 GCA_030068045.1 Platyallabes tihoni | reverse complement strand
CTCTCTCACACACACACACTCTCTCTCTCTCACACACACACACTCTCTCTCTCACACACACACACACTCTCTCTCTCTCACACACACACACTCTCTCTCACACACACACACACACTCTCTCTCTCTCACACACACTCTCTCTCTCTCACACACACACACACACACTCTCTCTCTCTCTCACACACACACACACACTCTCTCTCTCTCACACACACACACACACTCTCAAAGGCACCTATAGGCAGAGACAACAGGACACACACATACAGTATGCCCAAAATGACACACACACCCTCTCTCTCTCTCTCTCTATGATAACATCAGGGCGTGTGTGTGTGTGTGCGTGTGGCACTCGCACAGCCTTCTGGGTAATTTCTGGATGTGATTTAAATCAGCACTATTGGTTACTGTCAGAGAAACAGAGAAAGGTCAGGGAGTGCGATTAGACACTCAAACCCCTTCGAACATTCATTTACTGCTGTCTGATCCTATCGGCAACACCCCTGTGTGTGTGTGTGTGTGTGTGTGTGTGTGTGTGTGTGTGTGTGTGTCTGTGTGTGTGTTTCTATATTTCAGTGAATAGAGTTACCCTCTTAACCTCCGAATCTACAGTATGTGACTGATCCTGATGTTACACTGTGCTGTATGTTTACTGAACACTTACAGCTTAGACAAAGCTGAACACACACACACACACATTACACACACACACACACAGAGGGCAAGCTCTTACATCCTGTAGTGTAATAACGAAACCAAGGACAATCAACATACCCTCTGAGATAAGAGTTAAGGTGCTATGGAATGGAGGGATGGATGAAAGAAAAGTGAACACTAGAAAAGAATGGATGAGTGAAAAAGTAATGAATTAATGTCATTTTAGTTTAAACTCAGATTTAACACACTTTAACATATCGTTCATTGTGAGAGGAGAAATAAAATTCTAGGAAAAATTCAAGAACCCGAAGAAACCCGGTTTAATTTACTTATTTCTTTTCATTCCCTCACTTTAATCTCAATAAGGACAAACAATAAGTTATTAATGTAAAAAAATTTAAAAACCTGCCTATATACTGTACTATGTGACCACAGTATGTAAAAAGTATCATTATATTTAAAATTATTTATTTTGTCCAATTTTTTTTTACTAGTACTAGTTTTCACTGTTGTCCGTGTTTGATTTTACATTTGTATCTCCACTGTTTTATCTCCTCCGTTTTTCTCTGCTTCAATTGTTATTCATGTTATTGTGTCTTGTTTATTAAAAATGTAGTTATTGTCTTTTTCTTGTACGTTTTTACATTATAGTTGCAATTGTTGTTATCCTGTCTTTTTTCTTTAATTTGTTTTATCTGCGGTAGTTCTATTGTTGAAATTGTCTCTTTCTCCAAAATTTCTGGTATTTCTTTAAAAATGTTGTAGTTGTCATTATTATAACAACATTTTTCTTGTGCATTTTTTACATTATAGTTGCCATTATTGTCTATTTTATCTCTATTTGTGTATATAAAAAAATCAGTTTAAGTTGTCATTGTTTTTCTCTACTTGTATTGTATATGTTTTAGTGGTCATTGTTATGGCTTTTTTTTTCTTTTATATTTATATCTTTTTTTAATTCTTGGTCGTTTTGTTGTCATTCTTGTTTTGTAAAAATGTTGTACAGATGTCACTGTCTAGTTTTTCTTTAAAATGTTTCATCTGTTGGAGTTGCCATTGTTGAAATTTTCCCACTTCTAAATTTTTGTTATAGTTATTATAGCAATTTCTTCTATATATTATATTTCTGTTCTACTCTTCGTCATTGTTTGTTTTTTTCCTGAAAAATGTTTTAGTTGTCATTATTGTCTTTTCTTGTACATTTTTACACTATACGTAAAAAAGAAACTGTCAGCTCTAGTTATCCTCATCATCACGCACTTTATCTACTTGTATATGTTTAAGTAGTCATTGTTAGTTCTTTTTTTTCCTTTAACGTTTATATCCCTTGTAATTGTTACTGTCACAGCAGCCTTTTTCTCTTCCATTTTATCTGTTTCAGTTGTCAGTCATTTTTGCCTCTTGTGTCTGAAAATATCCTATTTGTTGTCGTCATTGTTGTATTTACCTTCTCCATCTATTTATCTGTTGTAGTTGTTACTGCTGTTATTGTTTTTTTTAATGTTTTTATTTACAGTAGTTAGCATTGTGATTATTGTGATATATATTGTAGTTTTTATGGTTTAGCTTTTTATCACATTTTTCATTTGTTGTCGTGTCATTGTCGTTATTTATTGAAATTTAAACTAGGGATTAAAGCAGATTAAAGACGGTCTTGTTTTGGAAATACGTTATTACTGTAGTCGACAAAAACATGATATTAAATTTGGAATGTATTTCTTCTCTTTCAGTTCATTCAGGCCATTCTTTCAAGGCCTCATGTCTAACTTAATAGATTTGATCTCTTTTTTTCCATTTGCTCCTAATGTTACTGGTAATATTTCGAGGATAAAAACTCATCTTGCGCGTAATGCGTTAAAGGAGAATTTGATCTCAGCCCCCTACTGCTCTTTGTAATACTCAGCATGAATTGTCAAGCGCGCCGTTCCGCTGTCGTGTTCGAGTCGTCACTTAGTGACTTTGACTCTGCGTTTTCATGACGGCGCCGTCGATGCGCATTTATTTCCAGCCGCCGTCTATGTTTAAAATACGCAGTAGTGCCTCTGCGTGCTTTCTATGAATAATTGAATATGTTTCCTCGCTTGCTTTGTTTTTCCCCTCACGGGGCTCTGTGACCTTTGACCTTTAATCACTGTAACCATACACGCCGTGATGTTAGTGAAAACGCATCCGTTGCATTTTTGCTGAGCTTTCCGTCGACGCCCACGGAAACCCAGAATCTCATCGTTCCACCATCGCGATGCCAATCCAGACCATGGGCGAGGTCACTTCCTGTGCACCTTTCTGGGTCAGGACTGGAGCTTGACTTCCTGAGCCATTTATATCTCTGTCGTGCGTGTGGATGTATATGTGTGTGTGTGTGTGTGTGTGTGTGTGTTTGTGTGTGTGTGAATGCAAATGCGCTTATCTGTGTGGCTCAGACTGCTTTGTGTCAGTCTATGAATAAGAAGAGACAGAGAGATACCGTGTTGAATGGCGAGGTTTGGTGAGAAGGAAGAGACGGCGAGATATTGAGCCGGTCAGACGTGTGACAACCTGAAAAGAGCATCTGAGTTTGGCACCAAAGTATCAATCACATGACGCGCGCTGACCAGCAGAACTGACGAGTGAAACTCAGGTTCCTCAAAACCGGGCTAGTGCTGTGTGCTACGGTCCGACATGAACATGCAATCCATCAACAATCAGCTGATAATCCCACTATTATTAATAACGAACTCCGTTCCACAACATCTTATCGCTAATTATTTTCCCAGCATCTCTTTTTCATACACACACCTTTCTCCTCTCGTTTCCGGCAGCTTTTACCAAATTTGATGGGAAAAAAAATAAAATAAACTAGCATGTCAGAACCATATGGCGTGATGAGCTGTGAGGAAGAGGAAGAGGAAGAGGAGGAGGAGGAGGAGCTGAGGGAACCTGACTGTATTGATCTCACAGGGAAACTGAACGCTGTTCTTATGCAACGCTTCACAGTCTGGAGACAGAAAGGGATTCATCAGTGAAAACTCCCGATATCATATGAGACAAAGGCGCAAAGACCGAGAGAGAGAGAGAGAGAGAGAGAGAGAGAGAGAGAGACCTAGATTTACACCTTTCTGGCTCAGAGTGCTGAAAACAGTTCACCATTGATAAGCACTCGCATACACATCTTTCCCAACATCTTTTCTTCTGGGAACCATCAACCTTTTTTTATTATTTTTAAAAAATATATATTTACCTTGTTTCTCCCATGTTTGTCACCTAAATATCCAGAAGTGAGAGAGTGTCAAAAAATGTTTTTTTAAAAAAAAACCTGTGGAGATCTGCTTCTAAAAATAATTTGGTGAAATTCGGCTGGGCGTAATTATTTTTAGCCAGGCTGTTCAGTGTGCTGAGTGCCTAACTAGAATATTAGTCATGCCTACTTATTTATAAGCTGATCTTGAACCCTTGATTCTGATTGGACGGATGATGAATGCCCCGTAACAGCACTAGGTCCTGCTGTATTAATGCACTTGTCGCACGGATGCGTCATCATTTCTATAGAAGCAGCTCGTTCACAGGAAGGACGCTCTACAGGAATGCATTACAGCGCAAAAGCCATTTCTTCAAACTAATGAATGAAAGGGGAAAAAATGTTTTACTTCGACAGGCTGAAAAAGTGGCTAAGAAATTTTTTAAACAATACAGTAATAAAACGGTTGTTTATGCAACAACCTCGGCAGCGACCTCATTTCCTCTCTCGTCTGTTCCAGCCATTCAGTGTTCAGCATCAGCAGGAAACTAATCACCGGCCTGATCATCTGTCATCATCTGCACCTGTTTCTCACTGGTTCATAACCTTAAGTTAGATGCTTATTATGCTGGAATGATTTATAAGTCATTGTGTGGTTCAACAAAACATTTCTATGAAACTGCTCAGATTCAAGGACTGAACTGAAAAGCAGAGCCAAAAACTTGCCAAAAATGAAAGACAAAAAAAAAAAAAAAAAAGGCCTTCAGGAAGCCTAGAGAACTATTCCTCAAAACTACATTAAAAATACTCGAAAGTCTGGCTCTTTGGAGACGCAAAATCCGAAGAAATTTGATGCAAAACAAACAACAAAAAAGTGAGTAACTATTTAGACAGTAAAGTTTTCTAATAGTATTCACGATGAAGGAGTAAGGATGATAATTAACCGATAATGCTTTCCATGTTGTTTTGCGGAATATTTCTCTGTAGCTCTGCACATTTATTAACTTATTAACCACATGAGGGTGCACTTGTATGTTCTGCAGTCTTATTGCTTTTATTTAATGTTCGTGTCACTAGTAGGGCTTCATTTATTTTTCTCACAGAAGTATCATGTTGAGATTGTTCCGCTTGATCTTTTAAAATAACATTTAACATAAATGCCTTGCTATCACTAAATATAAATATAACAGATTATTGTTTGTTGATGTGTTCAATTAAGAAAGAAAACTCTATGAAGTACAGTAGGTAGTCAACCAGAATGCCTATTACTTTATACAAAAAACATGAAAAATCAGAACCAGATCTATTGACATGTACTATACAATAACAAGTTAAATTTAAATTTAAAAAATTAATAAAAAAAATTAAACATTGGTTAAACGTTGTTAAGTCAAACGATCAAGTTCATTAGATGACAATTTTATTTGTACAAAGAATGAACTGTTATATAGCCTGTTTCTGTACTGTATCTGTTTATTGTTTTCTTTTAAAGGTTACATTTAAAGACATCAAACTTTAAACATAGAAATAAGTGGAAAAATAGACTTTCAGAATAGAACATTAAAATAAATTGTTTTACATTGTCTGTAAATGTTTCATAGGATTTTTTTCAGGGAATTTGTGGTAGTAAATATTATTTATGCAGTATAATCAGGGCTTCGTAATTCGCTAGTTGTTGTTGTTTTAGTGTTACTGTGTGTGCTTTACGATGTCAAACATTCGAATGCACATAATTCGCCACTTTCTCCACTCCAAATTTCACTTATTTACATACAGTAGAGCACAAACTGTATGTAACATAATGTAGCTGAGGAAATTCATGTGCTGCTTTTAAACTTGTGTCAAAAAAATAACAATTTTATTGTTAAAAACTCTAGCAGAAAAACATTGAAAATGGAGAAAAATCTAACCTCATGGATTGTTTTGAACACAGAACTGAGTTAATGAAAGTCTTGTGTGTGTGACCAGGGCAAAACAACTGAATTATAACATTTAGAAAGACTTTTATTTGGGGTAAAGTGACTGATGTGCTCTTTTTAAAAAATCTGACAATAACTGTGGCACGCCCACTTTTTCTGATCCACACCCAGAGAGTCTGTTTTCTATTTTCGATTTGCAAATAAAAAACACCTCTAATTAATTTTAATTCTAAATCTGTGATTATTTGTTTAATTAAACTGTTTTACTTGAATTGATCTGCTACCGGCTGAGCTGCGACTCATTAACCCTTGAGAGAATGAACCAAGTCTATAGTCTATAGTTATAGCGCCACCTAGCAGTAAAGCCAGCAAACGCACGCCCCTAATCCCGTCGCCGCGGGAGACACGGCGATAAAACTATTATTCTGGTTGAGTAACATCTATACATGGTCACTGCATACACACTACCTGGTCAGTGATGGTTCACCGCCACCTGAAGTGTATTATTATTTCAATATTGCAGCAAACCTATTTGAATAAAGACTTTTCTGGAAATAAATGATCTTTTCCATACTCTCAGACCATCCAAAACCACCCAAACGCACAGCGGCGGGACTCGGAAATGTAAAAATAATAATAATAAAAAGGAAAAAAATCAATCCATCTCCATCATAACGATATGCGAAATAATAAAGAAGCCTCATAAAAGTCTGAGACAAAGTGTACCTCGTCCACAAGTCTGGAGGCTCTGGAACGCTCTGTACACGTTTCCAGGTTCAAATTGTTAATAGCGTGCACACACACACACACACACACACACACACACACACACACAGCTAGACACCCAAATGAAAATGTCAGACGGAATGCCAGGGTTTTATGTCGCACATTGTGTACGTTTATATACATATTAGGCTTTGGTGTGACTGGGAGCTTTGTTCGGGTTCAACATTCGTTCGCTACGCACCCTGAAGCCTGGATGTGTCTGAGTGTGTGTGTGTGCTGTGTATGGGTGTGTGTGTGTGGTAGTAATGGAAAGGGAGACAAGACTGACAGAGTATTTTACAAATAAAAGGCTGATAGCAAATAAAAGGCTGATATTGTGCGGCGTGGAATTGCATCAGGACTCGTCCCAGAGCCAGAGCGGCAATCGGTTAAACGGCGGGGAAATGAACGTGTGCGTGTGTGTGTGTGTGTATGTGTGTGTGTGTGTGAGCGAGAAAGAGACCCAGAGCAAACGGGTAATGGAAGTGAATTTGCACATCTCATCAATAGTGAAGCACAAGTCATATCTGATTCATGATATTCAGCTCATTACCGCTATGAAATTTAATGTGTGTGTGTGTGTGTGTGTGTGTGTGTGTGTGTGTGTGTATGATGCAAAAAAGAACCAGCGCCACACCGCCCCCGCAGATAGTAAACACTGGATTTTTCAGTTCGATGCATTTATACAGAACGATTGCACAAACACACACACACACACACACACACACACACACACACCAGGAAAAATCAGTAAACAACAACAAAAACTTCACTTTTCATAATTTTTATTTATTTTTTTTTACCTCAAAGTGTGTAATTATACTTTTAGCCATGCTAACACACTAATATGCTAATTTTATGTATTTCCTCTGAGATTTGACAGGCAGCGTGAGAGCCATAGGCGAATTAAACGCACTCGGAGGAGACGTGTGAAAGAGAAATCTTAATTAATCTCATTAGGAGGACATGCTGAACGTCGAGGGCGAGCGGCGGGGATACAGCGAGAGACGCAACCTGAAAGCGCCTAATAAACAAACAACAGCTGTTCGCATCTGGGTCGAGCGCTTGCCGGGGTGCGGTGTGCCGGCGGCGGTCGAGATTTTCCGCACGGGAACGACGTCCGATCTAAATCTTGCAGGATTTGTACGGAATGTTTAAGTAGGTAATCGCATTTTTATATAAGTTAAAAAAAACAACAACACCAACAAACAAAAAAACTCTGAAAGTTTTTCAACCCAACCTCGTAGAGGAAAAAATAATAATAAAAAATGTGGTCTTGTACGAGAGATTTTAAGATTGTAACTTCCTTGTAGAGCGGAAAGAAATCTAATTTCATTTCATGTAGAATGTAACCTCAGGGCTTTATGAATTCTAGAATCAAAGGTGTTTGAAAATTGAAAACCTCTGACTCAAATGAATTTTAATAGTCTTAAAGTTTATTATCTGATCTGTCTCAAGCAGCTGCATTTCTTACAGGTGTTAAAAATTATTTTAAAAATTAAAAAACTGCTAAAAGTATCTAATAAACCCTGAAACGCTGTATAACTTGTGCGCTTCTGCTCCACTCTCCAGTCCAGTAGGTGGCGATAGTGCAGCGCCACACCAATAAACTCAAAAGGAGAAAAAAAGTGATATGATCGCACAATTAGACTATTCTGTGAATACTTTGCAGGAGAATTTTAATTTGATTATTATATATTTTTTTATATTATGAAAAGAAAAACATAATAACAATATGAGTATGGAAAATCTTTTCATATCTGAAAATGCACACAAAAAAAAGTTCCTGATATACAAGTTAAATCTGAAATGAAAACTTATTTTAAAGCACTACATGGACTGACTGATCACAAAGCTAGAAGCAACCTTACATTATTCTCTTATTCATATTTAGTGCTTTAACGCTTCTGATTGGATAGATCCTGATATTGGGTTACTAACTAATCAACATCAGTCTAACGGTGTTGGGAAGGTTTTTGGGGGGAATTTCATCTAGAAGTTGTTCATTCCACCACCTACACTAGGTGCCAGGTCTAGGTCCTCAGTGCTGGAGGATCAGGGGGTACGTGGTGCGGTGCGGTGCAGGGTGTGATTAGAGCCGAGGGGTAAGTGGGTGAAATGGTTTTAGAATTGAGAACCCGACTGGAACGTGGCTAGGAAGTGCAGAAGTATGACACTAGTAGTGAAATGCACATTTTTCCATTTAGACCCTTTTCCCACGAACGTTCTGCAATATTTTCAGGACGCGGTGGGAACATTCTGGTCTTTGTCAGGGTGCGAAAGACCCTGAAAGCTAAAGAATTTATCCCAGGAAAAAATCTGTGAATCTGTACCCGTGTTCTCTCATCTCGTAAACCTGTAGACTTCCATTCCTGAGCTTGGCCTCACTGTCTGTTGCACGTTCTCTCAGCGTCCGTATGGTTTCATCAGGGTTCTCGGACACATTCCAGCTTGAACGAAGTCCTTTGATACTAATTAGCTCTTTTATTTAACCAGATTCCTGCATTGCCTCTGTTCAGCAAATCATTCAATCTATTCTCTTTCATCTTCCTTCTCCTAAACCAAAATAAAAGCTGGTTGATGTAAAACACGTTTCCAGTTTTTGTACCGATTCCACGCAACACCTCGAGATCTGTGTGTGGCCGCGCGTTTGGGCCGTACACAGTCGGCCTCCGCTATCACCATCTACCAGCAAGATGCCATCTAATAAGCTACAGCACACACTCTCTCCATCCCTAAGTGTGTGTAGGGGGAGGGTTTGTGAGGGCGTGAGTCAGTGAGTCAGCAGGAGATCGAGAGCGATTGTAAAGTTGTTCTGTTAGCAAGAGCTGGAGAGAAGCTAAGAGTGAAGGAGTGATTTGGTAATTGTGCATTGTGTGGGATTGGCTTTTATTTAAAGTGCACCGCTTTCTGCCGGTTTCAGATTACCCCTGAGTGCCGATAAAAACAAGCCTTTTTTTTTTTCACTCCATGATATTTAGATCGCTGTAGAGTTTCTCTTTTTCTGCTTCAATAACTTCCAGCTCTTCAAGTTTTTTCATATTTGTAGCCAGACCTTCAATGCTCATTAATATTCCTTACATCTCAGACACTACAGGGTTCTCAAATCTGATTGGTCAGACAGATGATCTGACAGCAGCGCGGCTTCGACTTAAAGCCAATGACAAACAGATTTTTAAAAATGTGTCGTTCTTTAACAAAACTTTTGTTTTTGTGCTTCCTTCAATGCACCATGTAGATACTGATTATTTACCTTTAACAGCGTGTCCCCAAGTGTTTTATTCTTTACTTTACAGCTGATGCTCCATTACTGCTCGAGAAGTGGACAATACTCATCAGCGATGATTGAGAAAAGTCCTGGACCGGTTTTCTTTTCGCCAACTTTGCAGTAAAAGTAGAATTATTACCTTGCATCTGTTAACCAGTGAAGTTGTTGAGGCTCTGGTGAGCTACGGCAGGATGAGCGCAGTTCATGAATCAGTCAAATTCTGTTGATATCCCAAACACAGGATTGCAGAATACTTGTTCCCTCAGTTTTTTTGGATAGTGCACAAAAAAACCGGATTTGAAGAAATTCTCTCGAAGCATGATGTGCCCTCATATCGCGTTCCCAAGAATGGACAGATTCAGATTCAAAGTGGCCTCATCCATCGACCGCCAACATCCGAACAGTTCGATCGTAAGTCCAAGTAGACGTGAGCTGGGATTGACATGTGGTCAGAGTGATCTTGACCTTTGACCAACAAAATGGAATGGATTCACCCTTGAACCAAATGTGCCAATTTTGAGATATCACATTCACAAGAACTGGATTGACATGAGGTCACAGAGACCTTGAAGTTTGATCCTTGGCCCTCAAAATCAGTTCATCACTCTGGACATTTGTGCCAATTTTGAATGTATTCCCACAGGGTGTTCCTCAGATATCGTGTTCACAAGAACAGGTCATACTTATGGACTGACGTCTCCAACACCGGGCTAATAAACACCATTTGCTCTGTATAAACAATTTACAGCAATGACGCCACCGGTCGATTAAGGACAGCGGAAGTTGCCACGATTGTCCCCCTGTGTGTTGGTTAGAAACCGAAAAAACATCTACTCCGAGTATTCAGATGTACGTGCAAGTCTACACGTCTTTGGGGTTGTAGATAAATTCTGATCCGCCTACCAGCCTAAGTTCAGTTTTTTTCCCCGACCCAGAGTTGTTTAGTTTCCACCAAAAAGAACAAAGATGCAAATTTTACAAAACATTCTCTTTAATATTTTAACTTATACACCTACCAAAGTGAAGATAAAAAGCCTGGGCTCTTCAACACGACACTTATATACACCACATAACTCAATGCTGAACTCCTAATGCTCCATTATTCAAGATCCAAGAGATTTTACTTGCCATTTGTAAACACACCAACAATACGGGTGCAGTGGAAAGTTTTGTGCAGAAGCTCTCCGAGTCAGTAATAAAAAAAGAAAAAAAAAACAACAAAGAAAAAAAATAATAAGAAGAAAGTTGAATAAACATACTGGAAATGAATAGTAGAATGAAGCTGTGAGACTATAATAAACATTATGTACTTATAACATTATCTAATTCTATAGTACTATTACAGTATGAACTCTGGTATATTTTAAACATTTAATTACACATTTAACATCACATTTTCTACATTGCACTTTCTTCTTTGACTATAAATAAGATTAAGGATAGTAACCAATGTTTCTTTAAACCAGATACATGTAAACTGATTATAGCATTATACGAGTCGGGTGAGTCAAAAATTACCCGCACTCCAGTTATAGTATATTAAAACTTCTGTTTGTCTCATCAGCGCTTTCCATTTAAGTCTATTGTCACAATTCCTTATTAGTCTAAGGAAGGTGAAAGTTTCTTAAAGAGAATCGTTACTGGTGACGAGACACGGATTCATCACCACGAGCCTGAGAGTAAACGGCAGAGTACGGAACGGAAACATCCTCCATCGCAGACCGAGAAAAGGTTCATAAGTCGACCATCAGCTGGAAAATCCAACAACGCTTACAGTTTTCTGTGATTCTCATCTCAAGGGCCAGAAGTATTGGAACACGATCAGGAAAAAGGCTCAACAATCAACAGTGCTCGGTACAGTGAGACGCTTATTGAAGAGCTGAAGACTAGACTTCAGATTAGACACGGAGGACTGATATCCGAGAGCGTCATGAACTCGCATGATGGTGCACCTCTTCATATTGAGGTGTTAAATCATCCTCCCCAATGCTTGATCTCGCACCTGTTTGGTCTCCTGAAAGCAGCCATACAAGAATGCAGATTCACTTCTGATGAAGAAACGAAGACAGCGGTGCGTTCGTTACTAGTGATTGAATACGAAAGTTTGTTGACAGACGGACAAAGTGTGTTGGAAAGCAAGGAGATTAATGTCGAAAAAATAATGCATTTGTCTTTTCTAAAAGTGAATTAAAATAAACTCTCCAGCCAGAATGTGGATTATTTTTGCCTCTCCCTCATAGGACACTGATTATACAGTAGCAGCAGCAGGTCAGATAAGAACTTACAGGGCTGAATGAGACAGACGTGCTCTTTTCTTCCCTGGTTTCCTTTTTCCATCAGTCTGACTGTGGCTGGAAAGAAGCGGTTATAGAATGGAGCTTTGTGTGCGATTATACTGTCAGGTCTGAGGTTGTGTGTTGTGAATTTGCGCTTGAGCAAAACATATAATGACACATTACATGAATTTACCACCGAATCTTTTACACTAGATGGACGTATTCGCCGTATCCGCAAGCCATCTGTATTCAGGTTTAAGCGCTCCCTGAGCAGAATCATCTTCAAAAACAAATCAAAACAAGCATTTCGACATTTCTGCAAGACAACCACTTTCTCTACGAGCCTCATCACAACAGGGCGAGGTCATGGTCCTCCTGGGAGCTCCCGAAACAGACGAGCCGGTCAGATCTCGGCGCTGTCAGACCACTAGAAAGAGGCAAATAATCTCATTCTGTGTCTTTATCTCTCATACTGCCTCGCGCTATCTGCCTCGGCATCTATCCTTGTGTGTTTCCCTTTCGTGGATCTGTCCTTGTACTTTCTCAAATTCGTCTTTCTCTCTCTCTCTCTCTCTTTCAATCAGACTATCTCTCTCGGTTTCTCACGCCTGCTCCATTAGGGAGAGCAAACGGAGTAAAAGCACTTAGTGTTGAGCGGCTTTTACTTCTGAATGAGCTCGACATAAATCTCTCTCTCTCTCTCTCTCTCATCCACATACACACATACAACCACACACTCATGCACTATATGGCTTTTCGCTGTGCTTTAAACCTTTAAACTCTTGCTGTTAGGGAACGGTTTGGCCAAGTGGAAGATTGGCCTAATGGTGAGGTTAAATTAACGACTTTTATCTGCAAACTGCAGCCCAAACAGTCAGTGCTAGAGTCAATCACTTGTCCAGTTGGATATATAAAAAAAGAAAACGGGGGGGAATCTAAAAAGGAAGTACACTGAGTACACGAGCATCAATTAGACAAAATCTCAAACCAACAAAATAAAAACACTGTTTGAAAACAAACACTAACATCTGTATCTTATTCCTCCCAACCATGGATTATTTTATTCAATTTCTGTTGAATTCAATTGTATTAATACAGTCAGTCCCCTACATACTGTACAAACGAGTTCTTTTCAGAGAGCTCGTTTGTAAGTCCAGTTTGTTCATAAGTCGAACAAACATTGTCTAGGTACCAGGATACTAACACGTTTGGCTATACACAGTATGAAACCAACATGTTCCATCATCTTGTCCTTGTTCCTTAGAATCGTGCCAATTCATGTTAAAAGAACGAGCGCTGTCTGCCATCGTTTCACCTCCCACCATTCTCTCAATTATTTTTGCTTTTAATTAAGAGAAAATAAAGCGAAGAGCATCGTTATTGCTCTTTGCTTCTCAGCAGTACCTACTTCATTGCCGCTGCTTTTTACGCTTGCTTTCGTACATCCTGGGATACGACGTTCATAACTTGAAAGGTTCATATGTAGGGGATGTACTGTCTATCACTTTTAACAATGTTCATTATTGGAAAGCAGCATATAATGAGTACACTTTTTTTTTTTTAACGATTTCCTCTCGCTTTCGTTCTCCAGTGAACACCACGCACTCTCGTGGCTTTTAGTCTAACAGCTAAGCGGAGTATTTTCACTCATTCACGCGAATATGTTATACTTTTAATGGAAATGGAAGAGCGGATTGATTGGAAGACGGACTGAGGATGGAGGAAATTTTTGCATTTCTTGGAACTAGAGAATATGCCTTTAACTTGAGTGAAGAAAAAGAGAGACGTGATGGGCAGTTAGTGAAAATAATATACGTGTGCAGCTTTTAGCAATAACGGTAAAATCCAAGTAGACAAAAAGTAGGTACAGGAAGTAGACCCAATTTATTTTGGTTATTTAGATGAATACTAACATTTTGACTCAAGTGCGAAACTATCAAATGTACTATTTACTATTTAAATGTATTTATTTATGAAACTGACAATGCTGGCACAAAAAAAAAGCACAAATAATCACAAATATGACAAATAAATTCTTGACAAACTCTACGTAAATCACTGATCATGCCTATGTTACCTGCTATAAATTGCAGCCTTTTGCGGTTAAATAATCGCACAGGTCATTATTGCGATCAATTTTAATGCAATCGATTCTACCGCACTAGATGTAGTCTGAATTAAAAGCTCTTCAGGAAGAGTTGATCGATATGAACTTGGTGTGAGGGATAATTAACAACTTACATAAGCCTTATTAGTTTATGGGGGGGGGGGGGGAATGAGTGCAAGTTATCTACAGGACAAAATGGCGAACAGGTCATAGATATAAAAATATCAGACCTGTCCGAAACTGGCAGGAAACATCATGGGAAATCTGAGCATAAAAACTTATAAACACACCGTTTAAACCGTCCTCAGCAAAATTACACCACCTCCAGACTGGCGAATATCCGTATTCAGCTCATCTACATTAAACCCGAGAGGAAGAATAACACTCAGCGCTCGAGGGCCCTTATTTGCAAACCATACAACGTGTTAACCGACGTGTTTTGTTATCCATCAACTCAGCTCAGCAGTACAGTCATTTTATCAATATCGAGCAGCATTACTGAACGGCCTCATTGAGAGCTCGGCAATAACGGCTAAGTGGAGATTTAAATCGTTCTCCCACGCTCACACGCAAACACATACACGCACACAGACCTGAATCGTTTCTTAGCACGAGGTGAGATCAGGTCAGCGCATGGTTGCTCACTTCCATGTACCGCCTTGCGATATGAGCCTTGCAACTGGTACACAGCGCCTCAAACAAACAGGAGACTCGGTTAGCAAGTCGGAATTAGGTGGCCGACAAGAAAAGGACAAAAAAAATAATAATTGTCAGCCAGTTTGAGCCTCTACGGACTCCTGTCCCCTTCCAAGCAACGATTACATAGAATCAGGATGTCTGTAGTAAAAACAATATCACAAAACCTACGGCTTATAGATTTCTTTTTTTTTTTTCTTTCCCTGAGAAGCTAAACAGAGATTTCTGCTTTCCTGGACATTTAATTCGTTTTGCTCTGCTTGGTCAGTTTGCGACCTTTTACAACGAAACACTATTTTTATTGCTGCAACCAGAGTTGAGCGGAACTACACAAACTCTAGACGTGATTAAAAGTAGGTACACTCAAGGAAAAACTCACATTTAATTAGCAGTTCTCTATTTAAATGTCCACTTGAGTAAAAGTACAAACGTACTTAACTTCAAATGTACTTACGTTACAAAAAAAAAACAGTGAGCCTGTATTAGCTCACAGTCATAGTTAAAAGGTGAGTCTTTCTTACTTTATCGTATTGTTTTTATTCGATCTGACTTTTTTCATAAAAACAAAGTCAAGTATCACCCCCATTGGCCAACCGTGCCATTTGACTGTTTGGCCAATATCTATAGCCATCTTCGCTTCTAATGTCAAACAACTTCTACATGATTAGTTGTGTCACGTATAACAACCTGCAGGTGGAATATATTTGTGTGTAAAAGCCAAAAATGTAATGGTGTAGAAAGTCTAGATATTTGTTGTTGGATGTAGTGGAGTAAAAGTCAAACATATCCACTGATTGAACTATTAGTAGGTAACATAAGTACAGTACATAAGTACAGTAACAAAGTAAATGTACTCACTTACCCCTCACCTTTAGCCAAGGCTTAAGGGGACAAAAGTTCCTAGGGGTCAAAGATCCATCCATGATGGAATAATCCACGCTAATCCTTGGACTTATGTTCTTATTATCTACCATGTGGACCTTGCAGGAAACTCTCAACTCAAGTAATGATTAAGATGCCGGGCTACTGATCAAAAGATCACAGGGTCAAACCTCAGAACAACCAAAGCCACAGCTGTTGATCCTTTGAGCAAAGCCCTCAACCATCGGTTGCCAATGACATTGCTCTGCATCTCTGCATAAGTTTCACTCATGGTGAATTCTAATGGGTGTATCTCCTTAATCCTTAACAACTCTTCTTGACATTTCTTGTCAATGGGTCACAATCTTCACCCAATGAACTACCTCCACTGTTTTCCTCTCTATATAATGTCTCGGACATAGGGAACCCCTTGAGATCTTGGTCATGGTTGTAGCTCCTTAATCCTTAACCACTTAGAAACCTTCTGACATGTTCACCTCAATTCACTCATGGTGAATTTCTAGGTCATGGGTTAAGAGCCAACATTGCCTACCACCACTACTGTACCTTCAGCTCTACCATGTCCACCTTATGCTAAGGGCTTGATTTCTTGGTCGTGTACAGTGTACAGTAGAAATGCTTCCAATTTACTTCAGCTGAACCAAATCTACCTCATGGTTAACTCTTAATTTCCCAAATTCTCCAATATCTTTGGCTAGAACCCCTAAATACAAGGCTATGCGAGCCTAGTTTTGCAAAAGTCTTCAACTGGGTGGTACATTTACTACAATCTAGATCTTGGTAAATCCTACTGAAGTACTTAAGGGCAAATATTTAAGCATTTAGCACAGGAATAATTAGAGCCCAAGAAAAATCCTGCTGCTCCCATGCTGTGTTCCATACAATGTAACAAATTAACTGACTAAGTAAGCAAGCAAAAGATCGACTGCTTGGATTAATTGCTTTTGGATGTGGGTTAGATCTTTTCACCATTGCAAGCCATTAATCTGATGCACCATGATTTCTTGCTTGTGAGGCCAGAAGCAGACACTCAGAAGCCAAGATAAATATCTCCCCATATAAATGCCACCAGACTCAAGATCTAAATTTAACATCACTTAACAAAGTCATAATGATATGTAGGGATGACTTAAATGTCAGAGCCAGAATTGTGTTTTTTGACCTTTTTGAGGTAATGGATGATGTGTTCTGGAGTACATGGCTGCTATCAGAAGAGGGTGGACAAAAGTGATCATTTGTCCGTGTTTCAAAAGTGATGTTCTGTCTGGCTTAGCATTTGAATGATGTCGAGGGTCTGATGAATTGTCAAAGCAAGACTGGAAAGGTAGGGTAACTTTCTCCTGCTAACAACTGCATTAGTCTTAGGTTAACGCAAAAATGTAATTCGCAGAAGTCAAGACAATCATTCTAAACAAAGAAATCCATTTTCTCTACTATGGTTTGCACAAATAACCCTAGAGACAGTAAGTAGAGCATCCATTATTACCCCCGGACCAGTCTAGGATGGCCTGACCCAATTTGAACAAATGGGAATGTCTTGCACCGATAGAATATCGTTATAGTGGAGTGTGTGTCTGTGTACGAGTGTGAGAGAGATAGTTACTAGACTAATTAGATTTAATAGTCTTCACTGCTGAACCTTAGCGTGTGCTAGGTCAACAAACTCCAAAAACAATCACGACGTATTTCCAAACTCCTCTAATGAGATCTATCCATCAATTGTGAAAGTTGTGGTACTTTCACTGGGAGTCATTAGACTCAAACATTATCCTCTATTTGGAAATCAGAACGCTTTGATGGTCTTATAAGAATAATCTCATATTAGCGTGTTTCAAGTGGGTCTTCTTGGAACACTCCACTGCAAGGACATGATGGTGAAATTATAATAAATGTTGGCGACCAGGTTCTAATTAAAAAACATTTCATTGTGTTCTCTCAGTGCCCGTATGAGTTTCCTTTGGGTTCTGAGGTTAAAGTCCACCTACCAGCACATACTGGGAGCTGGATATTGGAAACCATCCATTAAAAGGTCAATAAACACTGATTGATAGGTCTTTGTTGATGTATTCCCTTGTTGGTTGCAGCAGGAACAGGCTGAACATGCCATCCTGGTCTTCTTTACCACCAAGCCAGAGGTTCCAGCTCCTCCTGGGCGATCCCATGGTCATCCCAATCCAACTCTAAGGTATAATCCATCCATCAGGTCCTGGGTCTGCCTCAATGACCTGATACAACTCTACCAAGAACTGACCTGGATGTATCCAGGATGTACAAGATGCCCAAACCATCACAACTGGATCATCTTTAAAGCAGCAAAGGTTCTACTCCAAGGCAGACCCGAATCATCTCCGCCTCTCCATTAATGTAGAGTAAGCTTATAAAGACCTGAGAAGGAACCCCATTTCCACCAGGTATATTTGCGAGGTCCATGTGTTTCAGTCACTTAACACAACACATGACCGTAGACTGACCAGTTACACAGCCTCATCTGCAGGGTTCCTGCTCCACCACTACAGACTGGTGCGGCAACTCTTGACCCAATCATCACACTCTGTCTCTGTCTCTCCATCACTCATGAATAAGATCTCAGGAACACGGAACATGAAACTGTGAAGCCACATCTGGGTTTTAGGTTTTAAGTATGAGGTGTGAGCTCATCAGCTCTAATTGTTGGACTACCTCATTGCGCAGGACGTTTGATCAGATTTTCTGATAACCTTCAACCATAATATGGTCAGTCACTAACAGCTGAAACACACTCCATTGTAGAACACTTTATTATGAGGTCATTTTTGTGTCAGATGCTGGACACATCCATTGTGAAGCATTTTGCTTGAACTGCTAGAAGACTTGATTATGGGGTCATTTTGCTTTCATTCTTTGAACAATCAACCTTAAAGCTTTAGAGAATCTGGAAGCCTGTAATCTGGTGTGCCTTTTTCTTTTTTCTTTCTTTTTGTAATAGTAACAACGCACTATTGGGAGAAAGATATGTTTGACGTTTTCTTTCATGGTAAGCAATTTCACGGCCATATTTTTTGATGAAAACCAGAAGGTCTGGTTTGACCGACTACACAAAACACTGTATTAACAGTGTCCCTGTCAGAACTTCTGAATATCCCTTTTTCTGAAAGTGTACCTTTACTGATAACTAGTTACAAGTAGTGATGAAAATTTATCCATCTTGTGGGAAGCAAGCAAAAGACATTGGTCTTGACTCATTTACGTACTTATGTGTAAAAGCTTCTATGGTCTTCAAAGACATTCTTGGCCATAAAGCAAGCAAAAAGCTTTTAGAGGTAATTTGTCAGATGAAAAGTACCTTATGCGTTTTATGATCTTGTCCACATGAGCAATGTGAACGTGCTAAAAACATTAATTTTGGGCCAGTACTTGGGCCACGGTCCAATAATGAATACTTCACGTCTAGCCACTTTTTCTGTAGATGGACATCTGTACAGATTTGTTACCTAGATATGGACGAACACAGTCTTTTAACGACCTCTTATTTTGTCCGAACTGCCGAGTTGGTGCAACAGAAACGTGTTCGCGTTATAGCCCCGGGATATCACAAGTTTAGTTCCAGATGATGTCACCGCCATCTGTGGGTAAGAGTCAAAGAGAGCCAAGATGCTGTCTCGGAAACGAGAGGAATGGAAGTACTTACTTCTCCTGTCAATCAAAGCAGCCACTAGAACTCTAGCACAATCGCAGGCTTCTGTGCGCTAACGCAAGCGGGAGAGTTACAACAAAGCAATGTGTTACAAGCTGGCAAATAACCAAATTGGGTGAAAAAAATGGAAAATAAAATCCATACTTGGGGCAAAATAATGAAATGAAATTAAAGCATGTGTTTTTTTTCATCATCACCAACCAAAGGATCTGGGTGCTCACTGTAGATTATACACCCTTCATCTTGTTAATAGAGCTGCATTTCCACTTGATCCTTCCTCTCGATAACTGTGCCAATAATTCTCGGCTTGCCGACGAATGATCAATTCCAGTCCACCATCGTTCAAACAGCGGGCCATAAATAACCACAAATTTAGTATCGGACCTTAAAATTAGACAGGTCCACTTCCAAGGGCAGCCAACCCAGCTGCCCACACTTGCAATCTCTCTCTAGTCATGTGGGCTGTAATCCTAACAAGCCAGTCTAATTCCGGACCGTCTCAGACCTCGGCAATAATTCTAGCCTCTAAACTTTCTGCACATTTTGCCATGTCTCTGCAGTAGGAATCGTTGCTTTAATTAATGTTTTTGGAAAGAAAGAAAAAAAGAAGAAAAAAAAAAAGAAAGTAAAGGCAAACCTCCCACACACTCGGAGAGATCTCGTTTCATTAGCAGGAAACAAAAGAACACAGTGCATTCGTTTATTTTGCATGTCTTAGAAGAGTAAAGAACAACAAGCTATTTCCATCTTCCGAGTCTCTGCCTTTCTGTAATCTCGTCTCGAGCTCTTTCTCTTCCTTCATTTTCTTTCTGGTCATTATCCGAAGAACAGAATGAATGTGGAAGGGAGGGGTTTTAAAAGCGTGGTGTCTCCTTCTGCTTCACAGGATGTTTGGATCGAATGCTTTCTGTAGCACTCGCGGATTCATAGAAGTACTAAAAGGACTATGTGAAAGCAAGGTTAACAGTCAATGTGTCCTTTAAAACAACAACAACAAAAAAGAAAATAAATAACACTGATGGAATCTTAATAGATGAAATACAATTTTGCTAAAACACACTGAACAAATTTTGTCTGACACACAGTAAATATGTATAGGTTTCCACTATAGCCTCTATAGACTCTTACAGCTGTGCGATTTAATCGATCATGCAGTTTAAACGATCTGATTTAGAATCAATTCACACTTTTTCTCTACAAGAATATGCCACAGTCTCTGCGGAAAATCTTTCATCTTCCAAGTTTTGCAAGTTTATCGCTTTAAATCTTCGTCTTTTAAGTTGGTCTTTAGCGTGCCGCGGAAAGTCGTTAGAAAAATTTATTGCTTTTCATTAGGGCCGGGACTCGATAAAAAAAATTAATCTAATTAATTAGAGGCTTTGTAATTAATTAATCAAAATTAATCGCATTTAAATCGCATATAAATA
>JAQQZS010000015.1:23774107-23791322 GCA_030068045.1 Platyallabes tihoni | reverse complement strand
AGGAATTATGGGGGAAAGTGGAATGGATTTATTCTTTAATTGATTATTGTAAAAAAAAAAAAAAAATATATATATATATATATATATATATATATATATATAGATAGATAGATAACTGCAGCAATGGGTGTATTTTTTCATCTTTAAGCTCCAAAACTCAAGACGATGCCAAGCTGATGACTGATTCATGGTTTTGAAAGGACGTCCTGATGGAAATGTGCTAAACCAAAGCCAATTACTGGATCCACTTCCGCAGAGAAATCTCTTGCTCTCAGAGAAAGTCCATTGAATGAACACAATATGGGCATGCTGAGAACCTCGGGGAGAAAGGGAAAAATTCTCTCACACTGTCTGGATGTTCTAATGGATGTAGTGGGGTATTGGGTACGCCTGGTTTGATTAATCGGAATTGTCTAGATTCATGGTGTAACTCAGACACGCGATGCTTCCCATCCGTACCATCAGATGCTGTGACAGCTTCTGTGGTTTTCGAGTAATTTCCTGGTTTAATAAACTCATCGCAATTACATTTATCATCATTCCATCAGTTGTATTTTATTTATGTTTTTTTTTTTGTATTTCCACTGAAATATATATTTTTTTTTACCTCTGCGTGCCTTAACACTAGAAGCGTCGCGCCAGTGTCACCTACTTTTAACGCGGTTCACCGGTCATTTGACCGCCTATTGTTTTGAATGGGAAGCTGTCGCTGACCCACAATGATCGCTAGATGGCACTTTCACCCAAAGCAAATAGTTTAGCTCCAAGATCAACTTGCACTTGGACAATGCGCCATTTATTCCCGCGTTGATAATCAGCGATATTTTTTTTTCATATTCAACCGAGAAAACCTACTACAGAGTCTCTACAGAGAATTTCCCATGGGGATAAATAACGTTTTTTGATTTGAACTGAATTGAATGTTTTGCCGTTCTTGGTTCAAAGTCATGACTGTACGGCTAAATTGTTTCCAGGATTCAGATTTGAATCGTCATTTTTGTTCACATTTACACGGCTTTGGGCTGCACAAAAATTAAATACTACATATACAGTACTCTACTTTTATGTACATGAAAAGTTTAAGGCTTACAGAAGTCATCAATCAAGAAATGTCAGGTATGCGATTATGCTAATGCCAGGTCTACGGATGAATAAAAGAACCTTGAACATCTGGTGGTGGTGTAATGGACCGGAGTTGATCCTATATAGTCGTGAGCTTCAACCATCTTAGTGTGAAATAAAAGTGCACTGCTGCTTATATGTAGTTGGGCCTCATTCCTCATTTTTTGCACAAACTGTACTTGTAGTTCCGCTCGCACCACGTTTCGCCCTCGCTCTTGCTCTGTGCTGGTCAGGGTTGCCAGATCTCCCTAAAAGAAATCCTGCCTACACTACGAAGTGCTGAAAAAGCACTTATTACAACAAAAACAGTCCAAATTACATCAATACTAGACCTTGAATACTCAATCACTTTGTTTCACTGAAATACGTCTTCAATTTATTACCCGCTCAAGACACTTTTTTTTGGCCAAGAATATAAAATGTAGCTCAATTATTATTATTAGCTTTTTTTTGTTAATATACAACAGTGAGTAAAAAAAAAGAAAATCATTCTTTTCATTCACACACCAGTGAATGAACAATAGCCCGTTTCTACATAATCAAAAAGAAAGTAGAATTTATTCTCAATTAAAGGTCCCACATTTTACAAACTCTATAACAAAGTTAACACAGGTCCCTTAAAGTGTGTGTGTTAATAATGTTTAATGTTTAATAATGTTTTTTTTTGTTCATATCATTTTACTCCTCTTTCAAACATGGCATTTCAGTTTTTATGTAAATAAGCTACTGCTGAGCCACGCCCCTCAATGGGTCCATATGAGGTCACATTAGGGGGGAAAAATCAAATACACACTGGAGACCCATCTGAACGTGATTTCTGTATAACAGGTTATGAATTAAGACCTTGGACAAAGCTTCTTTGTCATAAAGTCTTACAGAAATCAAACTCATTCCTATTTTGTTTTTGTTGTTTGTTAGTTTTTTTGTGATCTGAAAAATTATCCAACTCAAACCCGATCCGTGAGCCCGCGATCCGTTCCACCCCCCTAAGATCTATCTATGATCTTTGGTTTCAACACACCAGGTAATCGCGGAAGCCCTTGACCGCGCGAATACACTTCAATAAAAAAAAAAAAACGCTCCATGGCTGTGGACCGGAGCGGCGTGAACCCCGGGAGACTGGAGGCAGGTGTTAAAGCGAGCCTCGAAGTTCTCGCTGCAGCCGCGTTAATATGCACTGGGGGGGTGTTAAAATGAATTCCTGGTGATTTGAATCTTCTTGCCACTCCAGTACACTTTACTCAACGCCTCCCCCGCGGGCCTGGTCATTAAGCGCCGAGCTGAATCGGGAAGCAAATAAACCACACGCGGAATTTAAAGTACTGCGATCTTACAGGGAATCGGTTTCATTCGCCGGAGTCGTGCTGCAGCTCTCCAGGCCGAGCATTTGATCTCACCGCGACTCCGACCCCTAAACATCCGGCCCCATAAGGAAGCGGACGGATCCCGAAGCTACGGCGATAGCAGGTCAGCGCGCAAGCTGCTCATCCATCTGCTCGCTCTAGAAATCTGTTCACGAAAAAACTTTTTTCAAGAAAAAACTTAAAGTGCAATACGTCTCAAATCCTCCTAACACACACACACACACACACACACACACACGCACACACAGTTCTTACTTTAATCGTCTACACACAACCAAGTTAGCTTGAAGCATATACAAATGAGAAGCGACAGGGTGATACCAGAATAGAGGGTGTGCACAGGTATCTACACACACACACACTTCTAATAATATCCAGACTTTAATATGCTGAGAACACGTCAGATCGCTCAGGCACGTCAGCCTCGAGCACAACTTCTTTACATCAACATGTAACCGCTTCATGCCAGGAGACAGCTTGGATAAATTAAAACCACACACACACACACACACACACACACACTGATTTTCACACTCAACACATCCACACATCTCAAAAACATAAATCATCTTGTCTCGACAGCAGCTAATGCTACTGATCACGCACGCGGCTTGTGTCAGAGCCGACACCACGAACACGCCACTTACGTCTAGTTGCCCCTTCAGCTCTCGGATGTGGGCGGAGTCCTGAGACAGCTCCTCCCTCTGGGAGGCATTGGCCAAGACGTTGGCGGTCGTCTCCGCCTCCTGTAGCCATTTGAGGAAGCCCTCGAGCTCCCTGAGGGACACCTGCAGGTTCTTCAGCTCCGAGTCGAGAACCGCCTGACGATCTGACGCCCTGAGAGCACACGACACGACACAGTTAACACCGACACACACACACACACACACACACCGATACCTACACACACACGCACAGCTATTCATCGTTCTGTTCATTAACTTTTATTTGTCTCAGAGCAGCAATCGGCAAAGGATGGAAACCACGGCTGTCGAAATGCCGAAGTCGGAAATTGCGTGATTTCAGTCCCTGTAGCGAACGATACGGATTCAAAGATGTGACCTGTTACACCTCTGAAGGGAAAGAAAGGTGGAAAAATGGAAGGGAAGGAAAAGAAGGCAACGGGAATTGAAGGTTGAGGTAACGTTAAGAAAAAGTTAGAATAAAAGTAAGAAAAGGAAAAGGCTGGGAAACTGAAAAAAGATGAAGGAAAAGAAGAAAATGACAGTAAGCTAAGGAACAAAAAGAAGGAAGTGAAACAAATAAAAGAGAATCAATTGGAAGGGAAGAAATGAAATGAAAGAAAAAAAAAGGAAAGGGAAAGAAAGGGAAGAGGGAAAAAAGAAGGGAATGGAAGATGTCATAGGAAAGAATTGGAAATGGGAGGGAAAAGGACCAGAGCAAAAGCAAAGAAGGGAAAGTTAACTTTAAGGAGAGTTTAATGAAAAGCAGGGAATGGAAAAGAAATAAAATGAAAGAAAAGGAAGATAAAATAAGGGAAGGGAAAGATAAGGAAGGAGAAGAAAAAGAAGTGAAAAAGCTAAGGGAACAAGGGGAAGGCGCAGAGAAAGAAAGTGGAATGAAAGGAAGGGAATGGAAGGAAAAGAAAAGAAAAAAGGTATGAGAAGAAAAGATAAAAGAAGTGAAAGAAATAGAAGGAAAACGAGGAAAGAAAAGGGAAGAAAGGGAAAGAAAAAGAAGGGAAGGGACGATGTGATAGAAAGGAAAGGGAAGGGAAAGGAAAGTAAAAGAGAAAGTAAAAGGTAAGGAAAGTAAAAAAGAAGGGAGAAGAACAAAAGTGAAATGAAGTGAAAGGAAAAGAAGGAAAGGGGAAGTGATAGTTTATAAAAGTAACATGAGACATAATAAGGGAAAGGACAAGACAGGAAGGAAGGAAGGAAAAGAAGGAAAGAACAGGAAGTGTGTGATCAGAGACATCTCATCAATGTGCTCTGGTTTTGTGTGTGTGTGTGTGTGTGTGTGTGTGTGTGTGTGTGTGTGTGTGTGTCATGCTGAATTATGATTATTTTTATTACCATGCTGTGCTCTGGATGTGTCCGAAGTGTCTGATGTCATGTATGATGTCAGTATGTGTATGTGTGTGTGTGTGTGTGTGTGTGTGTGTACCTGTTATTGATGGTGTTCCAGGAAACGATGGTTTTGTCCATCACCTCTTTGACCCTGCGTGTGTCATCGGTGGCGTAATCCTGCAGCAGCTGACCGCAGAGCTCGTTAAACGCCGCCACGGTCGCGTGCTCTCGGCTCAGGTCCTGCAGGAAGGCCTTGACACGAGAGAGAGAGAGAGAGAGAGAGAGGAGGGGGAGAGACAGAGACAGAGAGAGAAGGAGAGAAAGAGAAAGACATTCTGTTCCTCTGCGCTTAATAAGTAAATGGGGAAAAAAGTATTGATTCCACGTCGGAGAGAAAGAAGTGATCAGGACGTGCTTTGAGAGCATGAGGCCTCGAGCGCGTTCCAGATGAAGCGCAACATGATCTGTGAAACGACGCTAAAACACTGTGATCCGTTTACAGCCATTAAACGACTATCTGATCAACATAAAGCCAGACAGCGCGGCCAAGCCTGGGCAAATCACTGGAACTGGAGCGCCTCCTACAGGATAATCACGGCACTGCAAGCAGGATATTAAAAACGTGTGTTCGATGCACAGAGCATCCAGCCGGATGACGTAGTGATAAAACACGGATTCTCCAGCAGGCCGCGCTTAGGCCTGTGGGTGTGGCCTAATAACGGATGGAGTCCGCCGTCTCCCTCACCTTGTTGTCGCCGATCTGCTTGGTGAGCGGCTCTCGGCTCGTCTGAAGCAGGTTGTGCAAGCGCGCCTCGTTGTGACCGATCAGAGCCTTCACACGTGCCCACTGGTCCCGCCACTGCTCGCTGTGCGCGGTCATGTGATCCAGCTGCAGGAGCCGCGCCTCCACGCCGTGCTGCGTGCCGTCCCATTGGCTGCGCACTTTCTCCACTGGAAATGGAACCGAAAAACGTCAGTTCACGAATTAGCGTGTCTGTGCTTTAAACAAGTAAATATAGCAGACTTCTGAAAAGAATGTTCCGGAAAAAAAATGAAAACAACTTCGGAAAAGGAGGGAGAGTTTAAATATTTCTTTGTTTCATTAAAATGAGATTTAGCCAAAAATAAAGTTAACATACGTCGCCATGACGCTTCAAAAACAAAAAGTGAGAAGCAACACAAGTGAAGGAATAAAAAGAATAAAAAGAAGCAAAAGTAATAAAGAAGCAGCAAGATGCAAAAAAGAGACGAAGAACACAAAGAAGACACAGATAAATAAAGTAGGAGAGAAGGAAAGTGAGCAAGAAGTAAGATGAAAGATGATCAAAAACAGATTAAGAAGAAAGTACAAGAAAAAAGAAAGGAAAAAAGAAGAAAAGAATACAAGAAGAAGCAAATACTAAGATGAAAAAAAATACACCACAGAGGAATAAGAATGAACAAAAGAAAAAGTAGGGGAAGATGAGAAAGAAGAAACAAGAAAAAAGATGAACAGAGAAGAAAAAGAACAAGTAGGAGAAGAAGAAAAGATTAAGAAGCAAAAAGATGAGAAAGAAGAAGCGGAGAAACTAAGACTGAGAATGACGGAAGAAATAAGTAACAAAAAAAGTAAAGTAAAAAAGTTGAAGTAGACAAAAGAAAAAGAAAAAATGTGAAAGTGGAAGTAGAAAAAGAAGCAAAAAAAAGAAACAAGGCATCAGCACAAAAAAAGTATTATGAAGAAGAACAATAAGGGTAAAGTATAAGAGGTAAAAAATGAGAAGCGACATCAAGTGAAATGTAGCGAGGTGGAGGAAAGAGAAGAGAAGAGAGGAGAAAAGAAAAGATGAGGAGACGACGAGGGAAGTGAAGGAGAAGCACACGCACATTTCTCCGTGATGGAGGTGCGCACGTCCAGGTCGGACGTTTTGTTCTTGATGTTCTGAGCCTGAGTGAAAATCTCCTCCAGCTGAGGATGCCTCTGCTCCAGATCACCTTTAGTCACCTACACACACACACACACATATATGTATATATATATATATATATATATATATATACATATATACACATTCAGACCCAGTTGCACACCTTATCTGTCCTTAAAAAAAGGGTGATTGAAAAGCTTGCAATGTATACACACACACACACACACACACACCTCGAGGCGGCTGATGGTGGTGCGGATCTCGTCGGTGTCTCCCACGGTAACGATGCTGGATTTGAGCATCTGCTGGATGAGCTGCAGCCAGTCAGCCAGTTCTGTGGCCCGGTCGCTCACACACACTGCGCTGAGAGGAGCCTCGCCCAGTAACACTGACCTCTGAACCTCCACACACACTATACACACACACACACAGGTTGAGTCTTTATAAACCAGTTCAGACTGTGTGTGTGTGTGTGTGTGTGTGTGTGTCTATGTGTGTTTGTCCCTATGTGTGGATATGTTATTGTATACGCATGTTTGTGTGGATATGTTCATGTGTGTGGATGTCTATGTGTGTGTGTACGCATTTGTGAGTGTGTGAGTATGGTTATGTTTACGTGTGTGTGTGTGTGTGTGTGTGTGTGTGTGCATGCGTGCGTGTGTCAGTGGTCAGTCTCTAACCTGGAGACAGCGGCTGCTGGGAGATCTGGTGTGTCCACGGTGACTGAGCCACTTGTGTCCTGTCTTTCAGTGTGAGCTCAAGAACTTTCCAGTCTGCTGCTAGCTTCTCCATTTTACCCTGTCAACATACACACACACACACATTTATTACATTTTCTCATGTCTACTATCTTATCTCTCTCTAAAACTTTGTTTTATATCCATATTCCATTAATAAAATACAGGAGTTCCTCAAGGCTCTGTACTCTGGCCATTCTTTTTGTTTCTCCAAATCATTTAGTTTCCTACTCGCACGCTGTTCAATTCTCGAATCTGATTGGTTAGCAGGTGTCGATTCACTTCCAGTAATAGCTTTGCAACAATTACATTTAAAACTGTAACTGTACTAGTCCAACTTTACGGACTTGTTTCATGGCTGTTTCACAACACGGTTAACGTTAGCGACAACTCAATGACTCGAGCCAGCACTTTCCAGCTATTGCTACAGATTGAAGTAGGTGCAGTGTGTGTGTGTGTGTGTGTCTAACACCATTACTTTTATAGACTTGTTTACAAGTAGAGAAACCTGACTTTGCGGATGTTAAATCGGCCATTTTGATTTGTCGTCTCTGCCTAAATAGTGAAGGAACTGATAGTCAAGATGGTGACTCCTTAGGGATCCCCTTAAACTGAGGGGGTATTTTTCGTCATTTTTACCAGTTGCATGTCAAAACATTTGGTGCAGCGGTAATGAGTTAATTAATTAATGACTCCCCCTCCATAAATTGACTCATTTGGCAAAAACTTTTACTCAAAGCATTGCAAAAAAAACAGTCATGCAAGGTGTAGATACACAAATTACAGTAGCATGTACCAGCAGACAGATTTCCCACGTGTATAAAAAAAAAAAGAAAAAAAAAAGAACGGACCTAGACTTGGGCCTTGAGGGACACCGTAGGAAATTCGTTCAGATGACTTCTTAATATCATTATTATTTTTTACTGGATATAAAGTACACAAAAGAGTGAGAAAAACACAAAGTAAAAGTTGAAACCAGACCTTTTCCTGAGGGAGCAGCTGCTGTGTCCGATGTAGCTCGGTGGAACGCGTGAGCAGGTCGTCCAGCTCTCTTCTCCGCTCCCTCACAGCCGACTCCAGAGCCTTCAGGACGAGACAAACAACTAGGGGTCATGGCCTTGTTGATTGAATACATCCCATTTTCTCAATGCTATTTCTAACTAACAGTTAAGCTTCTAAAGGGACCAAAGAGAAATAAAAAGAGGAAAAAAGAGAAAGAAAAGAGAAGAATAGAACCAGCACGAAGAATTAAAAAGACAGAGAAAGATGAAAATCACAAAAGAAGAAAAAAAAGTGGGTAAAAAAAGATAAGACTATGAAGAAGAAGAAAAATTTAAAAAAGAGAAAGAATGTGAAGAAGAATGAGATATAAAGAGGGGAAAAAGAAAAAAGATAAAGCAAAAAAGGTACAAAAATGATCAACACGAAAAAAAAATGAAGAATAAAACAAAGAGGAAAAAGAACACAAAGAAGAACAGAAAAGAAAAGGGAGAAGACAAAGCAAATGTAAAGAAGAATCAGAATGAAAAAGGCATGGTGCAAAAAAAGAGACAAAGAACCCAAAGAAGGAGAGGAAGATGATGAGGAAAGCAAACAAAAAAGCAGGAGAAACAAAAAGGAAGTAAAAGACAAACAAAAAGAAAACTTGTTTGAAAGTAAGACAACCTTGGTGACGGAGTCCGTCTCACTTTCTCGGGGTTATTTCTAACGATCTGAGACTCTGTGGGTTCTGAAGGGTATCATAGCTCACCTGCGTTTCAGTGACTGACAGCTCGGTGCGTCCGCTCAGGGGCTGCTGGGTAAGATGGACCCACTCGCTCAAGTGGTTCATTCTGTCCTGGAACTGCAGCCTGGCCTCCACTTCCCTGACCTTCTCTAATAACTCCTGCGTCACCTACAGACAGAGAGAACCACGAGAAACAACACGAGAAAGTGTTTTATTCCTCTTACTGTACACAAGTGTATGTCTTTAGGGTCGTGAGCACGCGAGCGGGGGATTACTTTGTTCCAGGTCATGTTGATTTGCCGGAGTTTGGAGGTGTGTGCTTCTCTCTCGTGAGACTTCAGGTTGGAGCTGGCGAGGATCTGGGAACCGTTCCGGTTTAGCCAGGTCAAACTGTCGTTCTGCAAATCCATCTCCTCCGTCAGAGCCTGAACGAGAGAGAGAGATGATGATGATGATGAAGATGTATGACAGACGTTGATAAACAGACAGGAGGTTAAAGATGATCCAAATGGTGAGTAGAAAAAGGACCCGAGGGGAAAATATCCTCCTGAAGAATAGTGCATTAATTATCTAACGGCACCTCTGGGAAACAATTCAACGCAGCTGAGTTACAACAGGTGTGGTTGTGGTGATTAACACTGTGACCTCGAAGCTCCAGGGTCGAGGCTTTGAGTCCCAACTCTGGGTCATGGCATGTTCTGGTTTCCTCCCACATTTCAACGACAAGCAGATTGGGATAATTCCAAAATTACTCGTAGAGTGTATGAGTGAGTGTGGACGTATCTTGCCTTGTGCCCCGACTCCAGGCCTCCCTCAACCCTGTACAGGATAAGTGCTACAGTGACTAAGCGAGAGTGAGCGAAAGTGAGTGAACTATAATCTCCCAACTCGGAGCTTTCTTTCCTTATGTTACATATACAGTAGCGCCAACAATGCGTCTACCATTTTGTTATCCAAACTGGCACATCACGTTCCCAAGGGTCTAAATCGGGACTGCCAGAAACTGTAGTTTAGCAGCTCAAGATTTTTGATCTTCTGCTTCTGTACTGGATTTATGCGATCCAAAACCTTTGCATCACTCGTTTAGCTGAAAAAAACTCATCAGACAAGCGACAGGACAGGATTAGTCAGCTGAGGCGGGCTTGATTCGGATTATCGTCGTCATTTAGTCAGCTTGGGAAAGAGGAATGTTGTGTAATTGGACCTTAAACAACCAGTGGTAAAGGTGGTACCGGTGCCAAGAGGCCTTACGATGTCTCACCTTCAGCTCTCGCAGGTTTTGGTCAGCGGCAGTCGCAGGCAGCGTCAAAGCGGCGGCCTCGGTCTGCTCCAGCCAGTGCTCCAAATCAGCACTGCGCCGTAGCACTTCTAACACAGAGGGGTCGCCAATCATTAGCCTAAACACACACACATACAGAAACAAACTGCTTTATTAGTGCACCAGAATACAAATGAATCCCCATCACATGTCGGCTTCATACTAACAGCGTAAGTGGCTGACAGAACATTTAACCAACACGTTCGTTTTAACCAACACGAGGCTCGAACTAACCCGACCTATCTCGTCTACCGCGTTGCTGTGGGTTGTCGTTCCCCGTACCTGCGGCGGCGCTCGGTGATTCGGGTGTGTACGATCGCACAACGCTTCGTGAGGTTGTCCAGCTTGTCCTGGAGCAGAGGGCCGTCCGGAGACGGCAGCTGTGTGATGATGTGATCTCCCGACTGCACGAGGTCAGCCAGCATGGTCTCGTGACTCATCAGGCCTTCCTCCAACTCCTGAACACAACAAACATACGCGAAAACGCACACACTGGTCATATGGGACTATTTTGTAGTTCCTGGATTCACAATTTCCTCAGCTAGAAACCAGATGTTACAGATGTGAGTCGTTCTCTTTGGGGTCATGTAGGCATTTTGTCAGAGTAGAACCCTGCTTTATTTTTTGTTTTTGGGGAGGGAGCAGGGAATAACCCAAATGTACTCAAGCGCTCTGATTCCTGTTTTGACCCTTGACCCTTTGTACTGACCTCTTGTTGAGCGCGGGCACGCTCCGGGTCTCCCTCAGGTCCGGTTTCATCCGCCAGAGCCTTTTCGGTGTCGCACAGCCACTGAGACAAGTCGTTCATGTCGCAGTGAAACTGCCTCCATTCTTCAACGGCACGATCGAAAGATCTACACACACACACACACACACACACACACACACACTTGTCTTATTCGGATCGCCCACACGCTCACGGGTCAGCAGCCTCCACAATTCACATCGTTTCTGTTAGAAGCAGAACAAGCCTCAAGATGTCAGATAAACCAGGATTAATACACTTAATGCGTCTAACAGATTTTTTCCCAGACTGCACCATTACGCTCATTTGCATGTTATTATCCGTGGTATCCGGCGACTCTGCTTCGGTTAAAAATTTCAGAAGTTACAAAAAGATGACGCAGAGCGCCGAATATTTATGAAACAGAAGCACTTAAGCTCGTGTTTTGAAGAATGAAGATGAAGCGCGTGGGTAGTCATGTGACCAGGACGAGAAGTGGAAACTCGATGAACTTTCAGAAGGACTTTTTTTTCTTTCTTTCTCTCTTAGTCTCTTCGCTATTTATTCGGCAAAATATTAAAATGTTCCTCTTCTTTTAGACCCTTAGATCCTAGCGAGCTCCACTGGGTTCGGCTTGTGGCAGCGGTTTCCGTGCCGTCCACATGGTGGAGGCGTGTCTAATGGGAGGAGCTTCATCAGTCCACCTTCTCATTTGTACACCATGCACCTACTGTACATGTTAACGCGTTTAACCTTGGACCAATGGCGTGAGACAGGGACATATATATATCTTACATCAATGATGTCACACAGGAACTGGCAGTGATATAGCTAGGACGAGAAGAATCCCGATTATCGTTAGGCTCCGCCTCCTAAAGTAGCTCAAGTCTCATGGTTGTATATTAACATGCTTGTTTGTATAGAAATAAAGATCTGTATGCTAATCTTCAAAATGAACAGGTCAAAATCTGTATATTTAATGTGCATGAAAGGAGTCTCCAGTTTCAGTGACTGTGTTTATCCTTCATAAGTGATAACTAGACGTTCTACAACGTTACCTGTAACTATAACTAAGTGCCTTAATATGTCCTATAGGAAGAGTAAAACCCATCCACCTTCATCCACTCGGTAGGTCACACTGGATGAAAGAGTGAGTAAATGTGAACGTGAACGCGGCCTCACCCTTTGCGCTGGCCGTACGTGCGGTTCACGCGGTCCCACTCGGCGTTCAGCTGCGTCAGCGCGTCACCCATCTGCACCACTTCCTGTCTGGAGGCGTGCTGGATCACGTCAGGCTGATGCTCGTTTAATGCCGTTACCTGCTCGCCGACTCGCTCCAGACTCTCCTTTATGTTCTACACACAGACGGGGAGAAGAACAGTCGAGACGAGATGACATGACGTGCATGTGTCGCTAGGTTCAGATCTCTTTCAGCCTTAAAAATAATACTTAAGGAATCCTGAGATGATGATGATGATGATGATGATGATGATGTAATTATTCATAATGCCATTCGTTTCACTTGCAGGCGTGGTGGCTAAAGTTTAAAGCTGCAGTATGTAAAAAAAAAATTATTATACAACAACAAATAAAAAAATCTTTTTTTTGTATTTGTATTTATCCATTCATTTTAAATTAGTAAATTTTAAAGCTGCGGTTTGTAATTTTTTCTACGTAAGAATAAAATAAGAAGAATGCATATAACAGCATTAATTTTGTTTATTTGTTTGTTAGTTTTTTATGTTGTTCAGTTCAAATTCAAATAGATGGTGAATTCTAGTTATTTAGTTATTTGTAATTTTTTCTTGTTAAGAATAAACCTAGTGGTAACATTATAACGATAAGTAAAAATAAAAATAACACTTGTTCATTTGGCACACGATAAATGTCATGTGTCATTTTAAGTGTCATGTTTAATGTTTGTATGTTTTTTTTACTAGATCACAATTTTTTTTTAATTTGGATGTAAAAAAAAAACAAGCTTTTTTTTTTTGCAAACTGCTGCTTTAAAATGTGGAATTCTTGTGCTGCTTTTGGTTGCCCTACACTAAGTTATGAATAAAAGTGTAAGATATAAGTATTAAATTTTTATACACGTTGATCATCAGGGTTTGGCGAACATGTTTAGGGATTACTTAAAGTTGTGCTCTTTCGATCCAGAAGGTGATCAAAGTTACATACTGCCGCTTTAAACCTACAACCAATCCACACAATGATAATACAAAGAATACAATAAAATAAAATTCTAAATAGTCAAAGGGTCCTGAACAGACAAAATGCCTGACGCACAACACATAACGGAGATTGGGATGCATTAATCATGATGAATACATAAATAATCATCAATAATAGATTGGTGGTTGAAGGTTGGTTACCCTGAGCGTGTCCTCCTGGCTGGAGAAATCCTCAAACAGGCCGCCGCTGAGCTCTGACGAGTTGAGGAGGAGCTCGTTGTCGGCCATGGCCAGCAGAACCTTGTTGACGTCCAGGAGGAAGGAGGACGGCGAGAGAGACACGCGCTGCTCTTCCTGACAGGCGTGGGGGGTCGAGGAGGGGGCGGAGTCTCGACAAACCTCTCCGACTCGCCGGGTCCGGATGATGCGGAGCTCCTGAGACAGAGGACGGGAGGAAAAGGGTGACGTCTGGATTACAGCAGTCATGTCAGGGCTGATTTTGTCTGTCTGAGGTAAAGGTGTATCATTTCTTTCCTGTGTGTGTGTGTGTGTGTGTGTGTGTGTGTGTGTGTATACCCTGTAGCGAGTGTGTAGAAGCTGTAGTTTTAGGCGTATCTCATCTCTCTTGTCATCTGAAGCAGATTGAATCAGCTCTTCTCCTCTCCTCAAGACCTCCTCAACATGAGCTTTCTCTTCATCCAGCTAACACACACACACACACACACACACATCTCAGTGATGATGTGGATTCACCTTATAAACATACACAGTGTATAACCATCATGTATTTGTACAGTACAGTTGTAATTTAATCAGTAATAATATGCGATACTGCTGGTATTACATCATAAAACCTGGGAGCCAATCCCGTTCTCGCATGCAAATTTATGCAAAATTGAGACTGATTTGCTGAGCCATGCAATTCTTGTTGCAAGGTGAGGTTAAACTGCGTGTACCTTGTCCTCATCAGGTGTGTGCGCGGGCTGCTGCTGCTCCAGTGCCCCAAGCGTCGCCTGTAACTCCGTCTCGAACTCCTTCAGCTCAGACGAGGACGTTGGAGCACCCGCCTCCCTCACCGCCTCCTCTCCCTGCGGACAACGTACGAGAACAAGCGCTGAACTGGAGCGCACCGGAGCCTGGATTGAAAACAACCGCGACCGGATCTCGCGAGGCCTCCTACCTGCGCGGTTCTGATGTGCTGCGCCACCTTGTGGAAGTTGCGGTTCAAGTCTTCCAGTTTGGGCTCCACCACGTCTCTGCACGCGGGCCCTCTGCCGGTCATCAGGATCACGGCCTGGTCGCGGGCGCCGTCCACCCTCGCGCTCATCGCCTCCAGTTCGTTCAGCACAGCCTGCGGATGGACAGACACATTTAGACACTTCCAGCAGTATTACGTCTCAGAGGAGCGTCTAGCGTGTGTGTGTGTGTGTGTGTGTGTGTGTCACCTTCACCACTCTCTCCCTCTCGGCCTGGGGAAGTTTCTCCGTCTCGTCCAGACGGATCTCAGTCTGATAGAGCCAGGTGCTGATGTGAGCCAGGTTCTCGTCAAACATCTCCACCTCTCGCTGATGATTCTGCAAAACACACACACACACACACACACACACACACACACACACAGACTTCATTCCAAAACTTTGCCAACAGATTGGCTGTTCTTTTTCTTCCTTATATGAACCTCATATTTAGGTACCCGCGCTACATTGTTACCATGACAACGAGGGCCTGGGAGACAACATAGCAACAATCGCACAATGATATCCAACTGATCGCTGGCACAAAAAAACTGAAAAAAGGCAATAATCTTCTAGTCGTCAATAATGAAAATCCAATCCAACCCATTCTGATTGAAATCTAATTTTATTTTGAAATTTTGAGAACCTGGAAACATTTTATTCTCCCGCCTTTTTCACATAATTATTTTGTGAAATGTCTTTTTGAATCGCAGTGTCAAAACTGAGGTTTTTTAAATATCGTATACTAAGAATATGTCTTGAAGTATCTCAAATAAAATAAAATAAAATGTAAAAAAACAAAAAAAAGTCAGAGGTGCCAACGTAGCTAATAATAGCAAACAATAAAACTAAAAAATATATATATATTTTTAAAAAAAACACAAAAATTACCACAAATATAATTCCACAAGGCAGCTAAATTATTAATGAGAGCTGAAAATCCCTATGATTAGTCTTTAATATTATTATAATTACTATTATTACTATTATTACTATTATTATTATTATTATTATTATCATTATTATCATTATTATCATAACAGCATTAGCTCAAAACTTTACATGGATGGTAAAGATGGAGAGGCTGAATCCCCTCCTCCCTCAGGAATGGAGCACTCCTCCTTCTTAATTCTAAAGGGATTAAACCATGTGGGTTTTCCAAAAATAAAAAAAAATAATAATAATAATCAGTTCTTCCAGGCAACGTTTCCCATAAAAAAATGTACAGGGCTGATTTTTTTCACATGTAACCGTTCAATGATAAAAATTAACCCATTCAAATCCAACCTCAAAACTCATTCATCAAAATGAATCAGAATCAGAGTGGAGAAGCCGTGGAGACCCGGTTATAACTTATATAAAAAAGCAGATAGAGATCTTTGAAAACCTCAAAAATAGATAAGTTCAGGTGAACCGCTTTGGAGTTACGGCAATTTGTTCAGGACCCGACAAAAAAAACTGTTGTTTTTTTTCCCCACTGACATAATTGAGGTTCTCAAAATAAAAAATCCACCTAAAAAAGACAGCAGTTTGGATCAGAACTCAACACCTCAACTTAACATCACACGTCTTCTCTCGTACAATAAACACAACATGCTAAGCTCTAGCACTGACCGTTCCCGAGAAAGAAGGAGGAGGAGCTGAATTTCTCTGGGGCTGTCACCGCAACAAAGCCACGCCCCCTCCCCACATTTATGAGAAGCACGTCCTGTGTGGGTTTTCATACCTCAAGAACCACACGGCCTTGGACCTGACCGAGTCGTTTGTCCCGTATTTCACGGTCGCTTGATAATAAGATGATACGTTTATTTCGTTTTTTTTAGCCAATGAAAGAGACGACAGCCCCGCCTCCTTGCTTCCTATTGGCCGTGCTATTGAAACAAAATGCATCTGTAACATCATGTGTTCTGTCTGTCAGGCGAATATTTGTTTATTAGTTTGTTCATTTGTTTATTAGTTTGTTCATTTGTTTATTAGTTTGTTCATTTGTTTATTAGTTTGTATGTATTCCGCCGCCGCCGCCACTGCTACGGAGTGGGTGGGGTTTGGCACGTGATCAAAGCGCGGGGAAAAAACAGATACAATCTTCAGTTCTCACACACACACACGCACACACACACACACACACACACCAGTACAGCACTGAGCCAGTCCTCCGTAAGCGTCCGCACTTGTTGCCATCCCTCATTCAGGACGAACAGCTGGTCCTCAAGCTGAGCCTCGCTGCCATCCACTATGGCCTGCAGGGCGGCGCTGTTCTCCGTCACCTTCCCCAGATCTGCCTTCCTACAGTCACTCTCCTTAAGCAGACCCTGGCACAACACACACACACACGTAAAAAACACTGACAGGCATAGGACGACGCCTACAGAATCCCTCACACACACACACACACACTCACATTGGCCCAGGCAATCTCAGCATCGATGTCAGCCGGCATGTCTCCCGTGTTGATCTTCTTCTCCAGTTGTGTGTGTGTGGTTGTGATCCAGTCCTGCAGGGCGGCGCTGTCCTTGTGCAGTCTCTGCGACAGAGACAGAGCTTTCTCCAGCTCCTGTTTCCCTTCCGTCACCTACCACACACACACACACACACACACAGAAAGAGCTTTAATACTGAGTTCAGTGTGTGTGTGTGTGTGTGTGTGTGTGTGTGTGTGTGTGTACCTGTGCTCCCAGATTGTTGTAGAGTAACTTGAGCGCAGTGAGCTGTTCGTCCATGCTCTTGGGATTCTCAGTCTGTTGTTTCTGGACGATCTGTCGGCCCGTTTTTATCACCGTCTCCACCTCCAGCTTCACCTCACTCAGCATCTTGTACAGCTTCTACACACACACACACACACACACACACACACACACAGAGACATCATGAGCAAATG
>JAQQZS010000015.1:23645497-23655658 GCA_030068045.1 Platyallabes tihoni | reverse complement strand
CATGTGTTCATTCATAGTTTTGATGCCTTCAGTGAGAATCTACCAATGTAAATGGTCATGAAAATAAAGAAAACACAGATAGATGAGAAGGTGTGTCCAAACTTTTAGCCTGTACTGTATACTGTATATATACTGTACATATTGTGTACTGTATTTGCGCAGGTAGTTCCATCACAGGCATGCCATATGTGTTCCCCCACTGATTTGAATTGTCGGATGTGTCATCAACAACTTTTATGTCATTCTGTGAACATGTCACAGGCGTTCCACCGATTCTAACAGTATGCAGCATCGTCTATGGCGAAAATGTGAATCCATGGTGGTCGTTGATTGTGTGTTTGCACATGCAGTTCCATCACAGGCAAGGAGAAAATGCTGGCAATTTTTGGAGAAACCACCTTGCATGCTGTAAAGTTGTATTATTTTTGGTATAATGGTTCAGTCATTCTTCACAGTAATTACATTGGACCACACCCTGTCACCGAGGATGATGGGTGGGAAATCATCAACGTTCCCTGTTCGATTGTGGTAAGAAAGTACAATAAAAATATGCGTGGGTGGATCTGCTGGACTCTCTCATCACTGTACCGCAACAAAATCAGGTCAAAGAAGTGGTACCACCGGCTGATGTTTCACTTTATCAACATGACTATTGTGACTGCTTGGCTGCTCTACAAGAGAGATTGTAGCAGCATTGGGATAAACAATAGGAAGGAACAGATGAGACTTTATACTTTTCATGTTGTATATTGCAGAAAGCTTGTGTACAAGTGTCAAGAATCAGGCAAGATAGGTTATCCCAGTTCCACAACTGCTGGGGGGTATAAATAAAAGGGGAGAAAGGACCCGCCACACCCATTTCAGTTCTTGAAAGAGAAATGCAAGGGAGATGCACGGTACACCTAAAGCCAAGTGCCAAAAATTGTAACGTCCACCTCTGTTTCACATCCACCAGCAACTGTTTCCTGAGGTTCCATACAGAATAATACTGACTATGCTTTGTAAAAAAAAAAAAAGAGAAACACCAATTCAACCAGTACCCGACAGGAACACACATTTCATGATTGATATATTATCAGGGACCACGAAGTTCCCAAAAACTTTTGTGAAATATAGAGGGTTTAATAAAAAGAAATAAAACGTTGTAATTTTGAGTATCTTACACCTTGTTTACACTAATTTGTCCCTCTTTCATTGTCAGCCAAATACGCTTCCTGCTCAGTAATTGGAGAGTGAATCACAAATGAGAATATGAAAAAGTAGATCGGATAAATGTGATCTAATTAAGTGAGTTTAATTAAACTTTTAATATGAAAGATTTCCTCATTGATTGAACTATTCTATGTTTATATTTTTCCTCTGCTGATCTAAAATTTCCAATGAACTGGCTATGTACAATGAAATGCATTTAAACCTAAAAATGAGTTTGAGTTTTGGTGTATTTTTGACAAAACTTTGCTAAATAAATATAGAAATGTAATGCTGAAGCTGATAAGGGGTTGTAAAACCATTATGCCTAATAAGCTTCCTTCATAATGCCGACTGTCCTGTGTGTTGTTATCAACTCGTGGATATTTCAAGGACATTACTTCCTGAGGGTCTGATTAAAATACTTCACTGGGCTCTAGTAAGACAATTCAAAGTTGCGTATATACTGTAGCAATTTTATCTATATCTACTGTCACAAAAAAGTGTTAGATAAATCCCAATCCTAATGATTTAGCTAGAGGCAAGAGTACTGAGGTTTCTACGTTTGGCTGTAGAAGTGCACCACTCAACTGTGGTGAGTTGTTTCATTGGCTCTAAAACAAGTAACTTCACTTGTGCTAACAGAAATGAGTTGATAAAGGGTATAATAATAAGATAAATTCAAACTGAGATGCATGGTTTGAGCAGTAAAATATTGGTTTATGATTCACAGGAAGTGGGTGAGCTATTGTGAAGTGACCATTTTGAGTTACCTTGAGCCACAGAGCTTTGTCAGACAAAGGCAATTGACAAAGTTTTCTTAGCATTAGTGAAAGCAAAAAAAAAAAAAAACAGTCAAAGAAGTTCATCAAGGTAAGGAACTGGATATGTGGTCATTTGAGCTTGTTCTGCCTTTGAATGCCACCTTTTAAAGCATGTAAGCTGGATAATAATATAAAGTTCCTGCAGATGGGTCAGCAAAAACAAAAGGGTGAAAGGGTGGAAAGTTTTAAGTAGATCCATCAAATGCATTCTGTTCTTAGCAAAAAGGAAGAGACTCTTGATTTAATATCCCATCTTTTCATCCTGCATTGCTAGTTTCCATATGTGCCAAGTCAAGTTCAGATTCCCATGTTAGTCTCATTCCCACATCTTCATGGCCTTGAGGCCTTAGACTTGCATGCCTATTGCTGAGTTCATCTACTTCAGCCACACAGCTGATCAGGGTTCATCTCTTATCTGCTGCTTTGATCATGGGGCGTTGATTATTTCTGATCTTCTTTTGCTCATCATCCAGCCCAACCCTGTCCAATCCCAGTGATTTTCCTTCAGATATTTTGCGTGTAGATATTTTGCGTGTACTTCATTTTTATCCTCAGCATTGTTCCCTTGATCCGATGCATATTAATTGAAGAGTGTTATTTCTTTCTGAAAAAGAGTTCATCTGATACATTCGAGTCAGATAATGGATTTACCTGCATTAAACACGTCTGCCTGCGTTTTGAACCTTGTCTTGGACTATGACTATGTTTCATGGAAGATACAATAAAAGGACTTTCATCCAGCTGTTCCCAGCTCTTTTTGACACTATACTTTAAAGGGAAAGTGTCTGATATAGGTTGACCTCTTCAAACTTTTTCATCTCATTAGAATTTTATCATCCACTGGGACATTACATAAACCTTTCCAGTATAGAAAAGACAAAGATACCTCTTTTAGAGACTTATAACCTTTTAAATCATTTATTTTTAAAAACATTTAAACAGATCTTATACAGAAAATGTATAATACGTTATACGATACGTTTGTATACCATATTTCTGTACTTTATAGCGTACTTTTATACTTGCATACTGTATGCTTGCAGCAGTCTCCTCAAACAAATAATTTAATACCTGCATTTAAGCTTTTTAATGGCATTTCCTGTCATTAAAACAAGTATCACTATTTTATAAATTAACATTATATAATATTTTAAAAATAAAGATAGTTGAACTGAACTTGTTTCAGAGATATGCTGCATTGTTATTTATAAGATTTACTTCCTGGTGTAGTTAATTTCTTGACATATTCAATGAAATAAATCAACTAGTTATGTGTATGTTTGCTACAAATTCCTTAAAACGAGCATCTCACCTGGCCTAGTTTATAATCAGTACTATGTATAACTAGCTTTATTTGACCAATAATGATATTATCAAGATGATCAAAGGAACTAGCACAATAAATTTTTACTGTTTTTGTTTGTTTTGGTTTTGTGATATTTTAATATAATAATGACGCCTAAATTATATACTGAAACAGAATTATTAATTTAAAAGATTAACAAAACTTTAATGTTTTTATGTAAATAGCATAGATGCAAATTTTAAGTATTGGGAATTAAATGCTAAAAACAACTAAACATTATTATTACTTAGCTATTAATAAAAAGAAATAGCCATTTTTAAAGAAAAATTAATTGTTGCATGAGAAGAGTTAAAAGTTTTTGTTTTACTTTAATGTGGAAAAAAGATGTTAAGCAATCTCAGTGAAACTGCAATCACAGAATCAACTACAGTGTATATTAAAATAGCTCCATAAGGCTTTACGGCTTTATGACTGAAATCAAGCCATTAATGTTTGGTTGCTGATTAATCTAAGATAAGTGATATGTTTGATGCTCGATGTAATGGAGTGGAGTTGATGAAGTTCTTAATGCCCTTTGGATCATGGATGTGTGGCTTATCAGCTATTTACATAATAATTATCAATACTCATCAGTAGCTTGTGTTAATTATGGCATTTATACGACAGGGCTTATCACCAACCATCATCACCATGTGATTGCTTGAGGACTAGAACCCAAGGTTATGTGTGTGCATGTGTATGTCTTCTTGAGAGATAAGGGACTGGAGACTTTGTAGGACACAAAGACGCCAATTCTGTTTTCAGACGTGATCATGAGTGACCCCCGTGGACTTTTATTGCCATTAAATGTCTGATATTATCTGATGTTGTGCCTCTGTGAAGTAGTTAAGTTTTTCCCATTAAAGTCAGTTTCCACTATTGTCTATTATGTGATACCATGGACCATAAATGTAATGGATATTAGGTGCCCTTGTGTAAGACAAAGGAGCCTTATATCCCTTGTAAATTTACAGTGTCTTCTTGGCGTCATAATTGGCAACGGTAATTATTGTATTTAATTTTTACAGCACGTTGTACAGTATTTTTAAATAAAGGGTAATAATGTGTCTTACAAGCACTTGTTGGAAATAGTACATCAGTGTGGTGTTAGTGTTGTTTCATTCATTGCTAAATATGTATCTTACTTTAGTTTGACATTCTTGAAATTCTAACAGAGCATTCTGATCATAATGTGTTCACATTTTGTTACAATTTAATTTAACAGAAGAACATCCCAATTATTTTACACAAAATTTTGCAATAAGGACTTCATATAATGAACAATGAGAACAACATGGCCAAAATCAATGGTTCACTTTCTTGCATTGGAATAGTGGTACAGTATATACTGTATTTAAATATCTTACAAGATGGCAACCATTAGCTAACAAACAGTTTAATTCTTTAAAATAGATTAAGCTAGTTTGATAGATACTTAAAATACAAAGAAAGAAAGAAAGAAAGAAAGAAAGAAAGAAAGAAAGAAAGAAAGAAAGTAAGAAAAAAAATACATTCTTGCGGTATTCAGGTGTTTTGATCAAGTATTGTAATCACTGTTTATTTTAGCTGCTAATAGCTCTTTGAGTTATTTTTATCAAGTTGATATCTTTTTTTCGGGTATCAGTTAGTATCAGTTTTATCACATTATGAAATAGACATATCATGTCCTAGCTAACATTGCCTAGATTGCCTAGATCCTGCTTGTTTCAACTTGTTAGAACATGCAAATGAAGTGAATGTGTGCGTCTCAAAACCTGACAAAATAATTTAACACATGAAAAATGAAAGAGTTTACTGCACAACTCTTTGCTGCACCCAATGTTGCAAAGCACCCAGTGTTGGAAAAGTTAATGATACTCTATTTTTATGGTGTTTTTACAATACAGTCACAGCAGTGTTATTATAGCCACACACTAAGGTCATTATAAATGTACAGTACACTCTACCAGTACTGTAAATATTTTCCACTCACGCTGCTATTTTTAATGATGCAAGTACTCAAGTACAGTGTTACACTCATTTGCACAGAGTAGAAATGATAAAAATAAATCTTGTCAAATCACAGTGTATAGATTAATTTAAATAAAAATACAAGCATTATTATTGCTATTGTTGTTGTTATTATTGTTGTTTATTTTGCAGATCAAAGGTCAGTGTCTTCCACAGTGCCATGGTAGAATCCACAGTGATTACAATTTGATTACAAAACTCCCTCACAACCATAAAAAATTATCATATCTATATCTGAATTACATAGTGGGGAGCATTACTATGGAAATTTCTAACCCTATAATCTGCTAAATTCATAAAACTGCAAACAAAACGTGTGCAAATAACAATTAATCTTTGTTAATTTTACCTGTTGATTCACAGATTTTTTTTATACAGTAATTATATTTAATAGTAAAAAATAGTTAGATTTAAGTCATTCAAATTCAACTTGGTGATGAAAATCATTGAATACAACACTTTGGGGAAGTATGTTAGTATAGAAAAACAATCCATCATAAGTTGGCTATTATCCCTTTTTATACCACGTCATTTTGTCCATGGTTGAAATCTTTGAACTTTGTACAGATTTTGTATTTGTTAATAGTTACATTTATGAAAAGTCTGCAGGACATTCTAGCAATATTATAGCAGTTATAAACAGTCGCTATCTCACCCATGTCTTTTTCCCCACTCTCTTAAAGTGAACAAAATTTTGTCATGGTAACAAAAACCTGAAAAGGGCGAAGTCCTTAATTCTGAGGAATTTCCTATAGTGAGACATTTATGATTACAAGACTCTGACAGTGGAGACTCATAAATGTTACAGAAATGTCTCCTTACCGAAAACGTCACCATATCAACAACAATATGTTTTTTTTTTTATTAGGCAGCTTCTGCTGTACAAATCCATGTGTAAGATGCTCCTATTAAAATAAGATTTCATTGCCGTTGTATATTATAAAATACAGTGTACTATATTTAAGCCAGCTCAAGTAGTATTGGTTGTGGATTCAATTAACTATATTTTTCTGGCGTTCTCAAAAATCCTCAAAAAGGTAAGTTGTTTCTTTCATTTTAGTCCATTGATGTATAGTTTCTTTAAGTGATTGTTTGTTTATAAAATATAAGTGGGCCTAACAATATCGCAAACAATTAAAACACACAAACATCACTTCCAAAAATTAATTAAAACTAGTTAAAACAATGATCTGCATAAAACAAGAAAATACAGGTTCTATTTTGCTTAAAGGTCAATAAAATACCTGAATAACACTAGATGCTTATCAGTCTCTTACTGATTCTTTTACATTACAATATTATAATCATTTTTAAAAACTATCAAAGATGAAAGTTTTCCCACAATGTGTCAGACACACAAAAATAAGATTTTATGGCAACACGAGTTTGTTTCTTAGTGTGAGAATCAGAGGGGAGCGTGTCTCTCCAAGTCCAATAGAAATCGTTTGGATGGCTTCATATGTAGTAAGATATTGAGAGGTAAGGGATTGGACACAAAGACGCCAATTCTGTTTTCAGACCTGACCATGAGTGACTCCCATGGACTTTTATTGCCGTTAAATGACTGACGTTATCTTGTGATGTTGTGTCTCTTTGATATAGTTGAGTTTTTGCCATTGCCAAGTCAGTTTACACCATTGTCCATTAGTGATACCACAAATCATACATGTATTAGATATTAGGTGCCCTGTAAAACAAAGGAACCATATGAATGATACGCCTTATGAATTTATATTGATTTCTTGGCATCATAATTGGCAGCGATTAATAATGGATTTTAGTTTTTACAGCACAGTGGACAGTATTTTTAAAATGAAGGACAATATGATGTCTTAAATGTCTTAAAAGCATTTCTTGTTGGTAATAGTACATCAATGTAGTGTCAAAGTGTTGTTTCATTCATTGCTAAATATGTACAGTAGCTTCCTTCAGTCTGACATTCTTAAAATTTTAACAGAGCATCCTAATCATAATGTGCTCACATTTGTTACAATTTAATTTTTACAGAAGAACAATCCCAAGATTTTACACAGTATGCATTTTCTAAAATGTTAGGAACTCATAAAATGAACAATGAGAAGTTGGCAAACACTAGCTAACAAATATTGCTTAGCTTTACCTTCAGCTTAATGCTCTAAAATAGATTAAGCGAGCAAGCCAGATACTTAAAATACAAAGAAAAAAAATTAAATGCCTATTTTCTTGTGAATTCTGTGTATGCATTGTATTCAGGTGTTTTCCCCTTGTTGTAATCCGTGTTTATCTTAGCAGCTAATAGCAGTGTGAACAAATGCAGTCAGTGTGAAATGCAGTCAGTGAGTCACTTTTCTGATTAGAACAGAACAAACAGTGAACAAACAAGAAGAAAATAAGCTATGTGTGCTATTCATTCAATACAATATTTCCTGCTAGCTAGGAAACATAAAAAAAATTAAAATAAATAATTAAATTAAAATAAATAATAGCATTTCTTTTTGTGGTATTCAGTATTTTTGTCAGTGTTGTACTAACTGATTAATTCAGCAACTTAATTTTGTGCAATTTCTGTGCGCAATAATATTAGCAAGTCAATATATCTTAGTTTTACTTGTGAAATGAAATATATGGCTAGCTATCAAATCGTGGGTAACATTGCCTAGCTTTACTTGCTGCTTTGAAATTGTTGCAACACATAAATAAACTGAAGCTATGCACCTGATAAGCTTTGACCCACTAAACAATGTAAGGGAAAATATTCTGTTGCTTGGAGAAAAAGAAAAAGTTAGTTTCACTGTATTTTTTATTGGGTTTTTACAAGACAGTTCCAGCAGTGTTATTAGAGCCACACACTAAAGTAATTTCATACAGTACAACCTACCAGTTCTGTAAATATTTTAACATAAAACACCCTCATAGTTTCATACTATGTTGTATAGTTTAAAAATGACAGAAATTGTTTACAGGTTAATTTCACCCCAAACATTGCATTAATGATAGCTAAAGAATTATTATTAATGTTTTGCTTGTTTACACTGTTTTTTTGTATTGTTGTTGCAATCTACGGAGCGCTTATGCTACTCAAACACTTCAGTTATGGATACATTTGTAAAACAACATCATAGCAGCTATAAAAACTTGCTATAAAAGAGTTGCTTAATTTAATGAGGAAAAAAATAAAAAAAAAAAACTTTGCAGATAGTGAAAGTAACAAGATATTGAAAAGAGCAAACGCCTTCATTTTGAAGAATTTCCCATGGTGGTAAATCTATTGTTAAAATAACACTGACACTGGAGACTTGTATTCTTGTTGTTCATTTTCTCAGACTTAATTGGTATCTAAAATTTGGTTAAAGCACTTAAAAATGACTTGTGTTGCGTTTGTCAATGTCCATAATAATGTTTCATTAGTTTAACCTAAAGACACCAATTTTATTTTTACCATAATTTATTTTTAATCAACTTACATATCTTACTTAATTTAAATAAGTAAATACACAAATATATATTTTTTACAGTGTGAAGCTAATAAATAATAGAAACCCACAACTTCAAATTTAGCCTTCTGCATGTCTGCGGCCTCATACACTTGCTTTAAAATATATGTTCGGCTATAGACTAAAGTTATCTTTTTTCATATTATTTGTGTAAAGGCCATAAGCAAGTTTGTGATCTTCCAGAATATGTTTACTGCAGGTAAAAATTTAGCTTTATTATTAAGAAAAAAACAAAAAACAACAACAACTATTTCACTGCGAATTGCTAAATGGCAACAATTTGCTTTAATGCTTTTGGACATAATTCCATACCAGTATAAATCATGAAATTAAAGGAGAATAAAATGGTTTTAGTGCTCTCTAATTACTGTGCTGTAGTAAATGATTCACAGAGTGCTTATTAAAATAGCCGGGTTCACTCAGTTCATGACTGCGGTCATACAGGACAGCTCTCATATTAAACTCCAGTTTACCACTTGCCTTGGCTAAACGTTTCCAAGCAAGTTTTTCCTTCCCTTTCAGTGTGAAATGAAAGCAAAGGTCATGGCCATGTCACATATTACAACTCAACTAACCAAAGAAAATTCCACCTGCTTTTGCAGAGTCAAACTGAAATGATAGTCATACAGTAGGCAGTAAATTAGAAATAAATAAAAGTTAGTGACCTGTTTGTTCAGCCATTAAAAATGCTGTACAATAAAAAAAAAAAACATTTAGCAGCTGAATTTGTATTGTAACCTGCTCTAAGTACTACATTATGTTTTTAGTATTATATTAAGTGCTGTTTTTAGACCAAGTCACCACAGTCCCACAACAACATGACGTTATGCTTAAGTCAGTCTCTTTTCTTTTTTTTTAACTGCAGGATGAATCTGGAACAAATATTTACTGTAATGGAGTGCACACACTAATAAACATACTCGCACCTATGATTTTACTGTGATACATAAAGTGGAGTCAGATAAAGTAAAGTATAACAGGCATTTGATTTCTTTCTCGTGATTGCCCATGACTCAACCGAGCACACATCCGCACATTTGATCACAAAACACCTGAGCGAAAGTTAAAAGAGACAAATGATATTCAACTGTTTCATGGACAATGATCAGAAAATAACTTAACAATAATCAGCATAGGAAGTATGAATAATGTTTACGCTAAGAGTAAATTTAGAAGAGATTGGAAAAAAGAAATACAAAAGCGACTGTCATGCACACTCAATACGCAACCAGCACTAGGACCCAGAAATAATGCGGTTGCCAACCAGGAAGTATAAGAGGAGTAAACAAACCACAATAGAACGCTCAGTCATTGAGTTCGG
>JAQQZS010000015.1:23630602-23641720 GCA_030068045.1 Platyallabes tihoni | reverse complement strand
ATATATTTATTTATTTTTTTTTTTTATATAAATTTGTGTATATGAGGTAAAGTATTTATTATTCTGTATTTGTCAGACAAAGAAAAGCATACTCTAATTTTTTGCTTTACTAAGTGTGAGGAAAACCAGAAAATATTAGAGTTTAGCTTGAATGTGTAAGGTAAATTTAAACATTTTTATTAATGTGTGAGTATTTGTGTATGAATGAGGTAAACATAAATATGAGTGTTCTTGTGAAATTGTGTGAAAGGTAAATTAGTGAATATGAGAGTATTTTGTGTGAATGTTTGAGTTAAAATATTGAACGTTTTAACGTTTTAACGTAAATATTGAAAATTTATTTATTTTTTTAGGATTTTGCATGGATGTTTGACAAATATGAGACAATTATGTGCAACAAATATGAGTGTTTTGCTTAGTTGTGTGAGTTAAAATTCTGACATCTTCCATGAGTATATGAGGTAAAAGTATAAATATGAATGTAGTTTATTTGGATATGTGAGGTTAAACAAGAAAGAAGAAAATATTTTGTGTTTAAAGTAGAGGCATAGACGTGCGTATAAGGATCCTTCATATTAGTCTAAAGTAAAAAAGATGAATGAGTGTGAAAGTAGGAGGTAAAATAACAAATCTGAATTTTACTTAATTATGTGATGTAACATGCTGATCTTCCAGGATTATATGAGGTAACATGATGAATTTGAGAATATTTTTGTGAATGTGTGAGGCATAAGGTGTATGAGCATCTTACATACATGTGTGAAGTAATATTCTGTTTTAGGAAAGAACTTTATGTGGAAGTATGAGGTTAAATAAAATAATGAACCTTTTACATGATAGGATGAGGTCAAATGTTGACTCTGAGAATATTTCGTGTCAACTTGTGAGGTAACTATGAGTTATTTTTTTAATTGACTAAGGCAAATGAAACAATCATGACCATATAAGGTAAAAATATGAGTAGAGTTTTTTGGCCAATGTGTGAGGTAATGCAATGAATGTAAGAGTATTATGTATGAACGTCTGAGTTTAAATTCAGAAGAAGAATATTTGCATCTTTCATATTTGTGTGAGGTAAAAAGTCAAATTTGAGACAATTATGTGTGAATATATGAGATAAAATAAAACATGCAAGCAGTTTTCATGATTGGGTGAGGTAAAATTTTCAATATGAGATAATGCTGTGTGAATAAAGTAAAAGAGGTAAAGCCAACAATAGAAGAGTGTTTTACCTCACTGTGCGAGGCAAAATTCCATGACTCATTAAGTTGTGACATAAATTAAAACAAATGGGAGCATTTTTTATGATTGTCTAAGGTAACGTGCAAAATGAGAACATTTTGTGTGAAAATGTGAGTAACAATGTAACAAATGATCAAAAAGTAACAAATGTAAGAGAATATGAGAGTCTTCACATAGTAATTTGCCTAATAATGTTGTCTGAACAAGTTCATTGTTTGATGAACTGTAAACTGAATGGATCAGTGTGCAACTAAACTTAGAACATGAAAGTGAGTGTCGTTAATATGCAGAGGGCATTTGATTTCTAATATAGGTAATACAGTCATTCTTATAGCAGCTCCCTGATGCCTGCAAAGCATATAAAATGTCATAGAAAAAAGGTAACATTATTTAAACTAACTTGCTAGTGTTCCCCATGTGATGAAGTTTTCTGATGATTACTTGGTTAAAGATCTAATAGAAAATATAGATGTAAATCTATAAATACCCCATGTACTATATTCAATGCTGTTAATGATATAAGAGAATAGGTATTTCCTGAAAAACCAAAGTATCACAGGTACTTTACATTCTTTTATACTTTATATTACATACTTTACATTCTGTTGAGCACAAATATTCCAGGTGTTTAAACACTTGGGCAACTATTCAGGATAATGTTTACACATTTCTCATGGGTGGGCATGGAGGGGGCATACTGGTACTGATGTGGTTTTGCATGGTGGGATGCCTGCTGACATTCTGTAAGATGAAGAAATATGCTACCTATCACTTTAGTCAAACCAGTCAGAGATAAAGCGAATCATATGAGAATCAGATTTCTCTGGTGAAGCAAAATACTGTACAGCAATGTTTTTTGGCAGTTATGTCCAGTGCAGGTGGTCTGTTGATGGGTGGATGGAAGGAGGTTCTACTGCTCAGACCGGGGAGAAAATTATTATTATTATTATTATTTTAAATTAACCAGTTTTTTTTTTGGTTTTGTTTTGTGAGAAAATTAAAATTTGTGAACTATGAATGGTTCATTTTAATATGTGTAAACTGATCTTTGAGCTAGCTCTTGTAAAGTGTGACCTTGCACAACACTGATAATTTGTGTGCAAGTTTAAGGTAGTAGCATGTTTTCAGCATAAATTAGCTAAAGTAGCAGCTATGAGAGCATTGTTTACCAATATGTGAGTTAAATGCTAACCTTACAGAGAATACATACTTACAGTATAAACATATATGAACGTAATATCTTTTGCTGTATTTTGCCTTCATGTACACACAAACTCACAAACACAAGAAATACTGTCAATGATATTTAAATGAAGATATAAAGTATGAACAGAACAAAATGTAAGCATGAATAGTTCCAAAACACTCACCCCATCCCATGATGTTTGGCTGAAATCTATCCTGAGGAACTTCATCAAGCTAACAGAGATGTTGGCAGATTCTAAGAAACTGACTGATCCTATACTTAAGAATAAATTCGATCTTTTCTATGGTCGATTTCCTAATCCACTAAACTATAGTGTTGTTGCGACAGTCTTTTTTGTTTTTCCAAAGTAAAAGTATTAGTTATGGTTGAAATGCATGCTTTACCCATTTCACAGTTGAGTCTTTGTGCTTGTTTCCTGGCAAGGCACTCACTCAGGGCAAGCATTCATGATTCGAGACTCAGGTTTTCGGGCATTTTGGAGCAAAACAAGCATTTTCAATCTAATCTCTGTCTGTACGAATACCACAGAAGAACACGTTGATATGTTTCCCTGTGCTGAGAAAGAGAGAAAACCAGTGGAGACAAAACTCATTTATTATGGAAGCCTGTGAATAAACCTTCAAAACTGCAATTGGTACAAACTGATCTAGTTTTATACTACTGTTGTACTGTTTAATTCTTAGTTTTGATGGTAAAATTATGTTTAATAATTTTGCATTTTTTGCCGCTTTGACAGTAGTACAAATACAGTATACTACATACAAAAATACTATAAAGTAGTAAGACAAATACACTTAATGAGGAAAAAAAGCTAAGAAAACAACTAAGGAGATTTAAAAGTTACTGGATTTGGGTTAAGAACTCTCCAACGCTTTATTTAAACTTGGACTGTCAACTTCATTAAAAAATCTGGTCAAGAAAAAAAATTATTAATGGAAATTCTGTGTTTGTTAATTTGGTGAAGATTCCTGTGAGAATTTTTTCCCCTATACATTTTATTGAACGTATCAATAAAGAATTATTTCCCCTATACATTGTATTGTATTTTATTGTATTTTATCTTCAGTAGTCAGAGGTAAACATGTAACTTTTTCGAGCACTGGACAATTTTCAAGATGGAAAATCATTTGAAATTCTGAATTTCTAGTCATGATTTTTGTCCTCGTCAAGTCAAGAACTGAAAAAGCAGCCAAAATTAGAAACTTGTTTCACAAGCACTTTGTGTAAATGGTATAATAATATAAAAATATAACAAGTAAAAAAAAAAATTTTTTTTAATGAACCAAAAGTAATTGTGGACAAATTTTTGTTGTACATTCTGTGAGGAATAAAACACTTCAGGATGTGTCTTTCATTTAAAGAAGCAGTTCTCTGAAAGGACAAAGTTTACCAGTTGAAAGCTTGAGTCACAAATACTGTTGAATTATGATTTATTGATAATATTTTACAAAAATAATATTTTTGTGAATATTTATCTGTGGGATTCGATAACCTTCTTTACATTTTTATCCATGATAATCACATATATGGTATATAATTATTTTTAAATAAACGTTTGTTTACAGATTGTGTAGTCTCTCTCGAGTGCGTACTGCATCTGTCACAGAAAAGAACATAAATAACTGAAAACTAACCATTTTCCTCTGGTAAAATTTGCTCCTAGCTGATGGCTGGTGTGATTTTGAAGATTTAAAAAGGCAGTTATTACTGTATATCATCTAGTTATTCCCGGAGCCTGCCTTGGCCACCCACGGTCCCATTGCCACATTTACATGCTCCCTTGTGTGAACTGGATAAAACAGTGACAGTAAGAGTTAGGTTAATATGTCCTGATATGTTCCATACCTTCCTGAACCATATATTCAGTCCTGGAGGTCTGTCATTCTCAGAATTTGGTACATATTTCTCTGTCTACTGGTTTCCAGATTTCTGTGGGGGAAAAAAACCCATCCCTGTGTAGGTGATCTCGCATGGTAAGTACATTCTCACTAATAGTCAGTGGTGTAACCTTGGGGAGAACGCTGAGCAACATTCTACTTGTAGCCACCAGACGGCCAGACCCTCAACACACACACACACACACACACACACACACACACACACACACACACACACACACACACACACACACTCTCTCTTACACACACACACACACACACACACACACACACACTCTCTCTCTCTCACACACACACACACACACACACACCCACACACACACACACACACACACACACACACACACTCTCTAACACACACACACACACACACACACACACACACACTCTCTCTCTCTTACACACACACACACACACACACACAATCAGAGGTCAAATGTTGGTGAATGTTTCTGGGGTTTCGACTAAGCTTCCAGAAACACAGTAGCCTCCACCACACCGACCCGTCGAGACTCAAAAGGCCGGAAAACTCTTCTGACACTAATCGCTTTTCTCTCTCTCTCTCTCTCTCTCTCTCTCTCTCTCTCTCTCTCTCACACCCACACACAATTATCTTTCTTTTCCCCTGCCACACACATTCTCATCACCCTCCTCTGTCATCTCAAGGCGATATGAAAATAAAATAAATGGTAAAAAAAAAAAGAGAAACAAGGGGAAAATCCATATTTTTCCATGCCAGACCTTCTTTTTGGATCTAACCTCTGTGGAGTCGGAATGGTAGCAATTTTAAGTCAAGGTTAGACATCAAGAGTAATTTCGCGCTCTCTCTCTACACTTCAGAAAAAGAAAAATAGTAAGATGTATATTATATTAGTATAATATTAATAATTTAATAATATTATCATTTTATACTTAACATATAGCAATAGATTTAGTATTAAAATATTTATACGAGTTTATAATTTCTTGAAGTGTGTATACGTTTTTCTCAGTCTTACACTGCGTCTTGGACTCTACTGACCTACGGCATGATTGATCTGAGACATTTCTGCTTCCCCATATGTGATATGTTTGAAGGAAAATAAAGATTGATTTTCTTTCTCCCTAGCACTTTGGGGTAATGTTGTCTTAGCAAAATAATCAACAGCACAGTGATGTGAGTTACGAGTTACTGTCATCACCCCATTTCCTACAACAACATGTCTGAAAGTCCTCATACAGGGTACCAGCCATTCGCTAATGATTGCAAAGTTGAACATTTTAGGAAAATACACATTGGATTTTCATTGTACAGTATGTTTGTGTGTGTGTGTGTGTGTGTGTGTGTGTGTGTGTGTGTGTGTGTGTGTGTGTGTGTGTATGTCACTGCCCTTCTTTTTTTTCTCACTGGCTTCATATTGGAATATTTGGGAATTTACAAATATTATGTAAATTAGGAAATAAAAATGACTAATAGAATATATAAATTAATAATAATAATAATAATAATAATAATACAGTACACACAATCATTCACTTGCACATTACAGGAAGTCGACTGGGTGTTATTGCTGCATCCCCCTAAACTTTCCTGACCATGCTCCAAACGATTTCCACATGTTTGGGCCACTAAATGAGTTCCTGGGAGGCCAGCATTTGAGACAAGAAGCAGGCAGTCTGATCACGGTGTACTGAGAACACTTTTTACCTTGATGGTATCCAAGCACTAGTGAAACACTGGTATAAGTGCATTAGTGTAGCTGCGGATTATATACGTAGAGACATAAAACTGTGTTCTGTTATTCTTAGTTTGACTTGACTTCAGTTTAACTAGAACAAATAAATTTGTGAGTTGAATTACATACATCACTGTTCACACCTTCTGACCAAACATATTCGAGAACTTGACATATAAGCACTCTTGAAAAATGTAAAAAGTATCTCAGTTATTTAAAAGAATTTAAATTCCATCATTCTTTAAACACCAGTGTTTAATAAAAGGAAGATATCAGACCAACCTGACTCAAAAAAAAAAAAAATCCTTTCATGCTGAGTCAAACTGTCTGGTCAAACCTCAACGATTTGCTTTAATCAAGAATATTGAATAAGACAGAAGATCAACACGCCTGAGAAGTGCACCACCATGTAGACGTGCCAGTGGTTCGCTGGCATGCCATTAAAGTTAATGTATAAAACACACATGTGCTTTCAAATCAAGACTGACAGCCTAATGCAGAACCGAATAATGGGTTTATTAAGGGGTTAGTGCACACACTGAATGGGTTTGATATCCTCGCCAGTCATCCAGCAATCCTTGAGAGATTCTCAGTACTTAAGCATGACCTGGAAGACAGACAGGGAAAAACAAGCATGAAAAAGACACAGTAAGGTGATGTAATGTTTAACTTGATTATTAACCATTGTATTGGATTTATTCCTAATTATTCAATATTATTATGACATACTCTTTATTCATTAGGATACGCATGTTAATATCAGCAGATGGGGTGGTATTTTGGTGTGTGTGTGTGTGTGTTTTCGTTCACCTCATCCAGCCAGTCATTGAAGGCTGATGTGCGGGTGAACACTGTAGGTTTCTTCAGTTCGTTACAGTTGGTGGACGACACAAAGCTGGTGACACCCTGAACGTACCATCTTCCGTCTTTTCCCCTACAGTTCAGAGGACCTCCAGAGTCTCCCTATGGAGAGAGAGAGAGAGAGAGAGAGAGAGAGAGAGAGAGAGAACAACAAAGAGAAAAATATGAGATAAAGATGATAAAGATAGGTGTAAATGTAGAAAAAAGACACAAGACACATAACTAATATATAATACATAATACTTATAATATATTACTACATAATAATAATAATACTATAATAATAATAATAATCAAAAAATCAGAATGTTAGCTAAATCTTTACAATTATTTAGAAAAATATTCCATATTTAATCTGAATTTTTCAGTTGCTACAGTTCAGTCATGAGACAGAAAGACTGAGGCAGTAAGTCTGTTGTACGGGAGGTTTGGAGTGAGTGTGTGTGTGTGTGTGTGTGTGTGTGTGTGTGTGATGGGAGGTCTTTGTACTGTCCTGTAGAACTTGTACTGTCCTGTAGGGATATTTTGGGACACTCACGGTGCAGCTAGAGCGAATGTCTCCTCCTGCACACACCATGGTGGTTTTCACGTTTTTGCCCCACCAGTCACTCTGACTACATACACTGTACTCCACCACCGGCAACATGGCCTGCTGCAGCCTATCAGGTATGGGGCCATGTGCTACAATGGACACACACACACACACACACACACACACACACACACACACACACACAAACAAACAGAAACAAATTAAAACCTTGTACTGTACATGTTAACCAGTTGGAACACAGTTTCTAGCTCGACACCAAGGTAACTACAAGAGCCGTTAAAGTCAAAGCGGGACTTGTGCAGAATAACAGAATACAGATATAAGAGTAAAAACTCACTTTATTTCTCTGTATAATCCCCAACTACACTAATGCACTTATCCCAGCATTTCACTAATGATTGGGAAACATAAAAGTACTGTAGAAAGTTTTCTCAGTCAATTTGCCTGCTTCACTTCTGAAACACTGGCCTCCCAGGAACTCCTTAAATGGCCCACACATGGAAATGGCTTGGAGCGAGGTCAGGATTGTGCAGGGGTCATGATCTTCTGATATCCTGTTTTGCATGTTTATATGTTTGTGTGTGTGTGAGCTCAAGTGTGTGTACAGTATGTGTAGCGGCTCACTGTAGAGGTCGCCCCAGCCAGAGACGAAACAAGGTGTGTCGTGGGGTAGGATTTCTTCAGCAGGAGGAAGGCAGGCTGTCTGAACGCTCGCAGTGAGAACAGGAGCTTTATCAAGCTTCAACAGAGCAATGTCATTACTGTAACAACACACACACACACACACACACACACACACACACACACACACACACACACACACACACACTTTTATAGACATCACTTGACACTCCAGGTCAAATCATGTGACTTTCTTATAAAAAGGATGTGAATATTTATGTAAATCAATATTTATGCTTTAAGATTATATTTATATATTTTTTATTTTGTGACTATTTGAACAGAATTATTGGCATTTTGTTTATTTTGCATAGATTCATGACATATAATTATCAGTTGTCTCCATTTCAGTTTGAGGTTGTTACACTACAAAGGCTGGAAATGTTTAAGGGATACTTGTGCTTATGCAAGGCAATGTATCAAATTGTGTAATACAGTGCTTTTTTTTTTTTTTTTGCATATTTGTCATACACACTTAAATGATTCAGATCAAACTAACTTTAATTTTACACAAAGATAACCCAAGTAAATTCAAAATGCAGTTTTTAAATGATGATTTCATTCATTAAAGGAAAGAAGCTGTGCAATGTCTGGCTGTCTGAAAAAGTAATTGCTCCCTAAACATAATAACTGGTTGTGCCATCATTGGCGGTAACAACTGTAACCAAGCTTTTGCGATAACTGGCAATGAGTCTTTCACATCGCTGTACAGGAATTTTTACCCACCCAAAATTAGCGTGATGATCTCACTTATTAATATAGTATGTGACAAATATGTAAAAAAGTCAAAATTCAGGAAGGGGAAAATCCATTTTCAAGGCACCGTATAATGGCAGTCCTCCTTAGTAATATACTACTAGAAGTAGATCTACACTGTAGGTCTAGACGAACCTCTACATCGGATCTACATCATTTTGGATCATGTATAGAGTTCGGGATTATAGATTTTGAATTGTTTTGACATGCTGATATTTTGTGAAGGCGACCTGGCAACCCTGCAACAAACGGAAATGCCACTATTGTATGCACACACAACCACACACAAAAGTAATCCTTTTAGAATAGCTCTTGCCCACCCGCATCCCACACAGTCGATGTTCCATTTCGGATGGACGACGATGCGGAGGATGTCTCTGATCTGCTCCGTGTCCTCCTGTATGCTGAGGTCATGCTTTCCCAGGTAAATGCGATAAATATCACCTGGGCTGCGTACACAGAACCACACACACACACACACACACACACACACACACACACACACACACACACACACACACACACAGATGGTGGTCATACTGTTCAGTAAAGCATATTGAATAACCATAATCATTAATATTAAATTTCCGTCTAGAAACTGCTGTGTTCCGTCAGGTACTGGCCAACTCTGTGGTTTCTTTGTGGAGTCTGGCAACGATGCTGGAGCTGTAACTGGACCCAGTGTGAATGGAAGACGCTCGGTACCGGGTGGCTATTTCACTCAGACGCACTCGAGTCAATGACCGTTTAACCACAATCACCAAAAAATAAAACCTGACTGGAACATGAAAGAAGTTCCTTTCAGCTACTAGTCCTATCACTTTCACATCACTTATTCATCCAAAGTCCTACTGTGAGCCGGAGTACTGTGCAAACATCCCAGTACACTTAGAAACACTTATAGGTTTGTCAATGTAGATTTCTAGATAAAGGTCTTAGCAAGCAGATCTCTAAGCTTATTAAATCTTCCTTACAATCGCTACGTAAGATGCTGTTTAAATCACATGAAGATGGAATATCAGCTTTTATACAGTATGTTGTAGTAATATGACATGCTGGGTTAGTGGACAGCACTGTTGCCTCGCACCTGTTGGGTTGGGGGTTTGAATCTCGCTTCAAGTCTGTGTGCATGTTCTCAGTGCTTGGCGGGTTTCCTCTGGGTACTCTGGTTTTCTCCTACAGTCCAAAGACATGTAGGCTGACTGATGTTTCATTGTGTGTGTGTGTGTGTGTGTTTGTGTGTGTCAGCAGTGTGTCCCCTGTCTTCAGCCCTGAGTTCGCTGGAATAGGCTAAAAACCCTCCTGAGCCAAAATACATGATAAGAGGTATGAAAAATGGATTGATGGATGAATTGTAGGAAAATGATGTAATTCCTCTCCTTGATAGTACTCTGCTTTGCTTAAACATTAATTAAGAATTAGGCCTCTATCACATCATATTCTTATTGTCTGTTCATTAGTGTGACTACTTACACTAAGCTTATGTCACATAATCTAACCTGGTATTAAAAGTTGATATCTGAGCTTTTTTTTTTAAAAAATACATGTATGGTATAAATGCTGCACCTACTGTATGGCTGTAGGCAAAACTTTCCGTGTCAAGTCCTAGATCTAGGCTAGGTCTATACACGACGGAGTCAAGACAGAGTTCTAAATATGATGAGGCCATGTCTAAATGAAACTTAGACTAAGTCAAGACAAAGACAAAGTATCATCAGATTTAAGGCTTTATTAGCCAGATTCATGATTCAATGATTCAAACAAGGAATTACTTCTTGTCAAAATTTGTGCACTTGAAAAGAACAGACTAACATTACTTTATACAAACTCACAGTCAACACCAATTCTAAATTTAGCGTTTTAAAAATTTAAAAATGCTAACAACGCAAAGAAACGTCCAAGCCAGTACAGAAAGGAAACAGGGTTAATTTCCAGGAAATTTGCTCTAACCTTTAACAAATTCTGAGACAAATTCATATGTACTGTATATATATATATATATATATATATATGAATCTGTCTCTGAATTTGTGTGTGTGTATATATATATATATATACTCAGCAAAAAAAAGAAACGCCCCTTTTTCAGGACTGTGTATTTCAACAATAATGTTTTTTTTTTTCCAACAATATTTTTATTGATTTTTAACAGGAATATAACAGGGTATACATGTAATGTTTCAATACAGGTTTTATAACCCCCTT
>JAQQZS010000015.1:23618706-23630556 GCA_030068045.1 Platyallabes tihoni | reverse complement strand
TGAGTGAATGAGCTACTTCTGTACTCCAATTGTTAGACGTCTTGGGTCCTAAAGCTCTTTTCACTTACAAAATGCAGTGTCCAGCTGTCAAAACCCAGCGTGGAGCGATTAGAGTCCCACCACAGGTATGATACCAGCGGGTGCCATGTTTATACTGGAGTGAGATCTGTACACACACACACACACACACACACACACACACACACAGAAAATGTATACATATTGTCACCAAGCCAAGATAATTTTATATATATTTAGTTCAGGGAGGGCAGTGGTGGCTCAGTAGTAGGTGTTTCGCCTGCCACGCAAAAGGACCCAGTTCGATTCCCAGCCAGTGCCCAAACACAACCACACCAGGTCCCAAGCCCAGATAAAACAATGGGAGGATTGCGTCAGGAAGGGCATCTGGCATAAAACCTGTGCAAAGCTTGTATGTGCTGTGGCGAGCCCTTGCCGAGAGCAGCCGAACGACCAACAACAACAACAACAACAATATATGGTTTAGGACACTTTCTACAGAATCCACTAATTAGATATGATGAGTAACTTAAAATGGCAGACGCTTTAAAGAATTAGTCTGGTAGCTCTAGTGCTAAGCTAACAACCAATCACATACATTAGAAACAACATAGCGGTCAAAACTACAGCATAGTTTTATTCTGACATCTGAAAAAGAAGTTAGTAAAAACCAATCACTTTGAGTTTACATTGTCTTTTACACATAATGAAGCTACCTGTCCAGCTTCCATTGTTGTTCTGCGGTAAAAAGTGAATAATTCCAGGGATGTATTGTTTTCCCAGGTGCACAGTAATGCATACAGTTTCACAGTTTTCACTTGGCTTTTATGCCGTCTGTAACAGAGACTTAGCGTGTATGAGCTAACTAACTCGTGTCAGAATCTGTATTTCCTTTTTATCCTACTAAGTGACAGAAATGTCTGAGGGAAATTTTGCTAAATAATAATGATTAAGGAGAGATACAGTGCAGATGAGATTGGTTTCCAAGATAAGCAATTAGCAAACGTTGGTGAAGTACCTGCCAGGGCCAGCTGTTAGGCCGAGCTTCTTCTCCGTTTACCACTCTGCCCGGGAGCGGCTCAATCTCAGGAGTGCCACATCCGTAGGCTAACGGGAAGACACACATACACACACACACAAATCAGGGGAAAAAAATCTCAAAATGCGCATGATAATGACACTAACTAGTATGACCTAGTTTTGAACTCAGGTGAAAGTAAATTAGCGTATTGTGCATTCCCAAAAAGTAAAACTTCGTTCCGTTTCACAGAGATAGCATATGTACCAAATTAATTCACATAAAATGATCTAAAAATTAGGGATCAGGTTAAGGACAAGACCATTTTTTGGATTAGATCTACAGTACATCTTCAGCTGGTACCGTACTCACCACAAGCTGATAAGAGCACGAAGAACACCAGTCGTGTTATCATGGTATGTACTGTATTTGTGTCAGTGGTTACGCCTGGAATTGAGTTTATATACCTGCCGCTGACCTTCACACATTAAAGGAATAGTTCATTTACACAATTCTACACAAATTCAGCCACTTATCCAATTCAGTCAGCCAAGATGATTGGTTTGTTTCTCGTTCTGCAACATTTCATACTAGAGCCTCTAAACGTACTGATTCAACTAACATTTAAGAAAGGTTAAAGAATAGCTACCAGTGTTGTGGAGCAGTTACGTTGTCTATTCTTTTTGGTTTAACTGTTGCTTTAAGGCAGGTAGAGGGGAGTAGAAGGTTGGTTTATCAGTGCTGGTTATTGATACAAGCTGAGAAGAATCTCACGACACACACATGCGGATAGAATGGTGTGAAACAAGAATATTCACATGGCATACATTTCCTATATCCAAAAGCTAAATTGTGAAAAATGTTGAATTTTGTTGAGCTCTAAATTGAATTTTGTTTAGCAGGGTGTAAAAGGAATATTGATTTCACCTTGCACCATCACAGAAACAAGATCCAACTTTTTCCATAAACATAAAAACACAGAAACAGATCCATAAACAGGAAACACTGATCAAATACTGATTGAGACTGATCGTTAAAATGTATTTCCAAATTTCAAACAATACACTTTAATTATCCATTTGTTGTATTTTGACATTGTGCAGTTTTTCTGTTTATGAATTAATGAGACATTTTCCCAGCAGGAACCCTGACGTCGCATGAGCATTATAATATAGTATAATACAGTTGTTATGATATAGTCATAACAATGTTGAGATGACACTCACCATCAGGACACTTTTGTTTTTGAAGGTTTAGAATGACTTTGATAAAATGATGTTAAGATAATGTTGAATGAACGATCCAAACACCACATTGCACATACAACCTCAAAACAACCAAATTTTATATATTTAGAGCATTTGTGTCAATTCGCACCACGTCGATGGAGTACTAAGTTTCTAACAGGGTTTAGAATTATATCACACACCTCCTAGTGTCATAATGGTTCTTGGTTTCATTTTCTTTCAGAAATATTACTGTGAGGTGCATCTTAGCTCCCAAATGACTCTACTGTAATATGGTATTGTGGTGCTTGTTGTTTTTTTTTTTTTTTACCAGTATGCCCCCTAGTGGTCCAGTGATTACCTCACAGTGCTCTTACTACAGTGACTGCAGTTTGAGTCCCGCTTAAGTCATCGGTTTAATATTGATATTGCTTTAAAGTCATTTTTGCCACATGTGTTATAGGGACATTCTTTAAACATTATCCCATCGTCATGTAGTCTACGCTGTTCCAACATGACATCACCAATCTAACAACAATGTTACAACATCAATAACATCATTAACTTAATCACAAAATGTAACAAATTAAATTTCCTGCTGGTTTATTATGCGAGTGGGTGCACAACGTAACCAGAAATGAGAGAATAATGAAGAGGAGGAAAAATTGCGGGAGACAGATCGATAGAGACAGATGCAGACATGGAGCCTTTCCAGGATTGTATTATCAGTGCCACTGACACACTCACACAGGCGTGACTGCATAATAGCCTGGCTTAGCCTGACACTGGCTTTTACTCAAGACCAACAGCCCTGTAACAACTTTTTCCTGCGTTAATAAATAACGCAGCGCCATCCTCCAGCCCTCACTGAATCTAGAGTACTTTTTGTCTACGTCCTTCAATCTCTTTCCCTTTCCAGCTCTCTCTTCTCCGACAGTTTTGTTCTCTCCAGGGGAGAATTACAGTTCTTTGAGAAACAAGAGCGCTCTCATAAATCCAGAGTTTAAAAAGGCACAGCGAATCGATGTTTGGCCAAACAGCTAAACAGCTCTGTTTGTTTTTTGGGCCTCGTTCGGCCAATTCACCACGGCAGATATTTGGTGGGGCTGATTTACGCAGCAGACATGTGTGCCGTGTTTGCATAAGCGCCGTGGGATGCTGGGGCACCGCGGTACGAAGCTGATTCGCTCCGGGACATGCTGTCCCCCTTGTCCTGTACAAAACAGTTAATGTAAGGAATATGAAATCTCTCCCCAGGTGGGCATAAAACACTTTGAGCAAGGACACCCATCTCTAAAGGATTACCTTACACAGGGAAGCATGCAGGAATGTCTGAGAATGAACGCTTCGAGCAACTTTGCAGGCTGTATTTTTGGTAGAGTACACAAATACACATTGCAAGGTCACATAAGAGTCAATCATGTAATTATACACACACACACACATATATATATATATATATATATATATATTTTTTTTTTGCTTCATTATTTAGCAAATATAATGCATACTAAATGGCCTTACATATGTACGGACAGCACTAATTCATGCATGAACACTATTACTCTGAGCTGTTGAATTCTCGATTCTTGATCATTTCTATAGTAACAGCTGCTTTTTTTTTTCACACAGTCATCCAGTGTCAGTCCTTTTTTCAGAACAAAGAAATTGGAAAGTCTTCAAGACAGAATTGTTAAGCATTTCACAATGCTAAACATACATTAACTATAAATGCACACTAAACACAAGAAAGCCATTACAAAGGGATTTAAACCCTGTGTGTGTGTTTTTGGCCCTAAGGAACACTTCCAGGGTAGTATTTCCCATGGAGCGGGTCACCAAGCCACAGTAACCGCACCACTCCCAAACACACACACACACGCACGCACGCACGCACACACACACACACACACACACACACAGTATATACAGTACTGTATACTGTATACCGTATAAATCATGAGCGGCTCTGAAAGAGTAGCCAAGAGGATCTACTGAGGTTCCCATACATGGCAGAAATCCTCTGAGGGAAAAACGTACAAATTGAGGCTTTCATTTATAAATCATAAGTCAAACTCTGGAAGAGGCCACAAGCTTATTTAAGTTGATTGGAGTATTCACTTCCTGCATGTGAAGCCCTCACTTCCTGTAAGCAAACTCTCTACTTTATGTCACTTTCTTAGTCCTGACAGAAACTGTTAATAGCTGAGAACAAGGAAAAAAAAACTTGCTTGCATCTCTCTCCACTTTAATATTTCAGTTAAATTACAGGTAATTATTTAGCGTGGAGTGAGGGGGAAAAAAATTGAACGTAATGATCGACCAAAAGTGGAGTTGGACAGCATGTAGAAACATGATTCATAAATTCCACACCACAATCACAAAGGTATTTCAAGTGGGCAAATTGTCCACATGGATTTTTACGTGTTATTATTATTATTACCTTAGGATCATTTCCCAGAAACAAACATATGGATAAATCATAAATGTCTGGATAACATCAATAATCATTAATGCTTTATATGTTAGATATTAAAGACACTTGAGGGATAGAGTGATAGTGAAATATGGCTATATAAATCTTTTTACTATAATATTCCCATCTAGCAACACATAATTAAACAGCTACTACTTGGTTTACTCAAGTTTGAGAAATGATGGATTGTAATTGGTCCAAACCTTTGTACCTAAAGTAATACTACTACTAAGCAGCAGCTGGAATTCCTTTAGGGAAATTCTGAAATAAATCCTTTAAAGATTGTGTTTAAAAATATACAGTATATAAAAGAAAAAACATGGGTTACATAAAACAACAATAAACAGAGAAGAGTCTATATATAGTACATATATTATGTATTACAGTAAGGGTGGACGTGTATTAAAAATGATACTAATAATAATTTTTCTGCTCTAGATGATCAGCATGGACTGGACATAATGATTTGCAATTACCCACTTAACCAGTTTCACGTCTTCACCTTTTTTGTCGTACTGTTTGTTATTACTTTTCTACACCTCTATAGCATAACGATTTATAATCCCACTATCCGGTGTCACCCAGAAGAGTTCCCCTTTGAGTCTGGTTTCTCTCATGTCTTATTTTTCCTCATGTCTTGTCGGGAAGTTTTACTTACACGCTGTCACCTTTGGTTTGTTCATTAGCGATCGAAATACAGTATAAACTCCATCTGCATTTCTGAACAGCTGTTTTGCAGCAATGTCTATCATTATACTGTACATCCTATCCAAAATAAAAATGAACTGAAAGATTGATCAAATGAATCGACTGCAACTGAGCTCTTTTACTCCGGCTTCTCTTTCTGCCTTAACTTATAATGCGTGTATTTTCCTGCGCCAAGTATAAAGAGTTTCCTTCAGAAAATTACGCATCCAATTACAATCCAGAAGACGACTTCTGGCAGCGAATGAAAAACAGCAGGATGGACATTTTGATATCGGAAGTCAGCGTGTGTATACGTCTCATTTCAGACAACTGAAAATTACATGCTCTTGGCCTTGGATCACACTGCTGACTCCTAGCCATCTTCTCCACCTATCCAAGCTAATGAGAGCTAAAGGGCGGAAACCAAGCCTGATCCCCCAGGATTGGCAAACTGATGCTAGGCCAAGCTTCATCCCGCTCCCCTTCCCCTTAAAAACGCCATTTGCTGGCTGTGCATGGAACATATTACACATAATCACAGCCCCAGATGTTGGCTGCATCCATCGATATGTGTGGCTGATGCAGCCTGTAATGCCTAGACGACGGTTTGCCAGTAACAATATGACAGAGGTGTTTAAAGTGGGGAATTTGGAAATGTGTGGGGGCAGTCATGCTAAACAAAGTGAACTGTTAATAAGTATAGACAGAAGTTTGTTTTAAAGCAACTGAGATCATTTGTTGTCCGGCTACAACAGAGAATAAATGTTTTCACATTTCAAATGCACATAAAAGTACAACTCTGTGTTTTCTTTTATTAGACAACTGCCATCTATGATTTCAGGACTCCAAAGTATATAGGCCAAATTGTCCAGGGAAATGTTTTATTATTTTTTTAAAATCTGTCTGTCTACTTCATTCATCCATTTCCTCACCAATTCTATTATTACCTCTTTTCATCTCCTATCTCATTTAATTTTAAAAATCCATCATGACGTTCAAATAAAACAATGCAATATATGGTCTTTTTTTTATTTTTTTTATTTGTAAAACCTTTTTTTATTGTAATACAAGACTCAAAGTATGGAGGGAGGATACTCAAAATGTAATTCCCATAACAGTCCTTGGCCTGTTTTTCCATCCACCCATCTGTCCATCCACCCATTCTCACTCATTCTTTATATCACTTATCCTATGCAGGGTCACTCGAGGCCTGGAGCCTATCCCAGATGACTCGGGTACACCCAAGGCACACAAGCCTACTCACACACTACAGGGGGATTTGGAAAAGCAGAAATCAACCCCTTGAGATCGGAGACCACAGTAAGAACAACTAAGCCAAAGTGCAGCTTTTCCATCCATCCATTAATTTATCATTCCTTTTATCTTGACACCAAACCTTAAAAACACCATCAAAAGTAAATATATATTTAAAATAAGTCCTTGCATGATCATCCACCCATCCATCTTCTTTCTTATCAATAAATATTATGGTTCTTAGTCTTTCATCTATCATCCATCCATCCTTCCATCCATCCATAAATTTGACTAACCCTATCAAAGTTTAAAAACTCAATCAGAAATGGCAAAATCAGCTTTAAACTAACCCGTTCCTCAATACACCCATCCACCCACTTTCCTTTTTTCAACATGGCTTTTCCCCTTTTAGGAGTTGCTACAACTGGTCTGATTGGCAATTTGTTTATGATATCATAATTGTAATAAACAGTTGTTCTTTGACTTGATCTTCACTTCTGAATATAAAACATCAACCCAGCTCGAGCTAAGCGGATTAGTTTAGACCAGTTGAAAGTTCGCGCAGGACGCACCTGGAGATCCGAATGTACCACTGCTAAAACAAATAGCGGCATGACCGCTTCATCACGCTCAGCGATCTTTCCATCCTTGGCAGTAATAAGAGCTGAATGTGTTTTGCTATCATATGTCCTGCTCTGATTGGCGCCCAGCGGTGAGGTCATTGGCAGTGATCCCTTTGAGAAAATGAACTTGGATGGACGGAGAGCAGGAGAAACAAAAACTCACACGGCGCTGTCTGTCACGGGGCTTTGAGTCCAGGAAATGGCAAAGAAAAAACACAGGAGAAGGAAAGAAAGAGGAATTCATAACAGGCCCATCATCTCCTCCAGTGATAATTGGCCGTGCTACATGAAGGCAATTTCAATCCAAATAAACATGGCGTCCCTTGAGCTTTACCACAGAGAACTTCACCTTCAGGAATTAACCTCACAGAGCTCTTACTGTCCCTCTCACACATTCACACATGCACACATAGCATATACTGCCTGGCCAAAAAAAGTCAAATTATTGGCCTGCATCAGGCAAAGAAAACAACTATGGAGATTTAAACTGACTGGAATTGGGTTAAGAACTGTAAAAGACCTAACAAAAAGCTGGGAGGACAATGCTGAACTATCAACTTCGCAGAAGAAATTTGGTTGGAAAATAAATCATGAATGGAGTTTACTTAAACACTTGGAGAAGTTGCAGCATAAACACATCAACAGTAGAAACCATGCTTCATAATGAAAGTAAAAGGGGTGCTGGCAGCTGTAATGTTCTAGACCAAATCCCTGTCCACACACACTATGTAATGAGAACTCACAGGACTGGGATTAAACACTTGTTAGTGAGGCTAATTAGAAAAAAAAAATAAAGCTTTAATTAATTAATTATATTGAATTAAAATGATAGACCTTTGAGCAATGGACAAAGGTCTAGTTTGGATCTATTCCAGAGCGATGTGTCCATCAAGGTAAGAAGGGAAGTGAATGAAGCGATGCACGTGTCAGGAATAATGCTCACTGAACAAACTTCTAAAGGCAGAGTTATGATCTGGGGTTGCTTCAGTTGCTCAGGTCTAGGCTCATCAATGTTACGTGGCAAAAAAAAAGATAGCAGATGACCTGAATGTGCCGTAAGGAAAGGGTATCACATCTATGGAGTTTTTCTCTGATCTCCAGGTTCTCTGACTCAGATTGTGAAAGAGTGGTTCTGGGAGCATGAGGAACCATTTTCGTGTGCAAACTGGCTGTGATGCTAAATGCGGTCAAATGAAATCTTTAACGGGTGAAATGAAAACTAATGTAATTTCTTCTTCATTTATTAAAATGTTTATCTTTTTTCTTTCCAATTCTGCAACGGCTTCTGACCCCCTGTTCCTTGTATTTCCCTCAGTGTCTCTCATTTTCTCATGGCCTGTCTTTGATACCCAGTCTCTCTTGCTCTCTAACCCCCTGTCTCTCTCTACCAGGCTTAAAGAAAGACGTGTTGTGTGGTAATTGGCTCCATTTGGGCACCTTGAAGCTCCTGCAGTGACACTTTCGACTTAATTCAACCTTTACCCCCTCCAAAAACCCCTCCTCTCCCCCTGTCTCTCTTTTCAAAGTCATCGCCTCATCATGCTTCCCGGTATGCCAATCTCTGCTTGAGTCCATGTAAGGAACTTTAACCAAAACCGCATTGGTAAAATTAAGAACGGTTTAGTCTGCTTTAGTCTGCTTGTCTGCCTTGGATCAGAAGACCGTAAACATCAAGTGCTTTGGTCACTTAAGACACAAGCCCTCACCACACTTCACAGTGATTATCTCTGCTTTTTTAAAAATAATAAAGTTAACTACAGCTCATTCTTTTGGGACCACCAGGACTTCGAAATATTAGAGTCATGTCAGTCTCTAAGGAATAGACTGCAGTAAAAAGATACATGGGTTTGAGTTTCTCGTGATATTCTGTCATAAGTCATAGGTCATTGTTGCTGTGTGCGACTTTAGGTCAAATGTCTCATAAAGGGAAGTGATGAGTTTCCTTGATTCCTTATCTGAATCAAGGAAACTTAAAACCTGGCCAGGTTTCGGAAAGCTTCAGAGGGACAAATGGTGCGAATTATGGATGTTACAATGTCATGCAACCTCTCAAAACTCTCAGAGAGATTTTTCTTTTACTAAACAGTTGAATTTCTCATGTTAATACCAATATATGTCTTGTGACAGAGAGTGCTTGCCATGCTATTCAAAGGGTGTTAAAATGAGTTATGAGACTTGAATAATAAAAGAAATTGGCACTGCATGCTGCCATGATTGGCCATAATTTAAGCCAAGCCTCCTGACATTTACTCTTTCAAGGACCTCATGGGCACCTGGTTAGTGTGAGGCTAAACTGACACAAACAGACCCACCCATCAAAGGCAGCAAACTTCAAACAGCCAGCTTAGTAATCATGCATTCCACTAATAGCTAACAATCCTGAAATGAGCTGCCAGTTCGCATTACAGGGCCTCAAAAAGCCTAAGATAGATTAGATGTAATGATTCAGACAATGGGAGGGAATTGTAGACCTGGTCTACAAGGTTGAAAGAAATCGGAGAATTCAAGAAAAAGAAACAAGATGTGTGGATGAGAAACATCCATGGTAGAGGTGAAGTTCCATGGATGAAAAATTGCCCAGAAGGAAGTTTTCTGCCATCCATTCATTCCATTCAACTATCTTTCTACTCTGCCATCCATTAGTAAAGATTTTCCCATGGCATTACATGAAAGTCTAAAAACCTTGAAATGTGCTGCCACTTCACATTACAAGGTTGAACAAAGCCTAAGATAGATATAACAACTGAGACAATGTGACGAAGTTGTAGACCTGGTGTACAAGGTTGGAAGAAATTGAAGAATTCAAGATAGAAAAAAAAGATGTGCGTAAATGTGAAACGACTGTGGTGGATGAGAAGTTCCATGGAAGCACAAAAGTCCAAAAACAAGAGCTCACCCACTCTCCTTTCCATAGGGGAAGTGAAGTTCCAGAAGTTTCCAGTCCAGTCCATCCATCCATCCATCCATCCATCCATCCATCCATCACTTCAATGAATACAAATTTTCTCCTTTCCTTTCTTTCATCTTCAGTAATGCTTTACTTTGGTCAGAGTATCCAGTCTATCTTCCAGTACAATTTTTTGGAAGATGGGAGGAAACCAAAGAACCTGGAGAGCACCCTTACAGACACAGGAAACAATGACCTGAGTGTAGGATCAAACCGGGATCAAACATGGATTTGTGAGACAGAAACACTACCTGCTGCACCACCTTGCCCCCTCCTACCTTTCCACAAAGGCTTAAAAGCAATCCCAAAATATCCTGCCACTTCACATTACAAGGCCACAAATAGATTAGGTATAATAGGAGGGTATTGTAGCTCTGGTGGACAAGGTTGAAGGAAATCGGAGAGAGAACCGAGAGAGTTCTAGGACGAGAAACAAGATGTATGTGGATATGAAAGCTTCATAGGCACCATGCTGATGGTGACCTAAAGATAACAGGTAGACTAAGTATTGATGATGTGCTTTTGAAAAAAAAAACAAAAAAAGCATATAACCTTGAACTTGAAGTATAGAATGTCTACTTGTATTTAGTTCCTGGCTGAAGAAGACATGAAGTCATGACTTATAGCCAGGAGAAATACAGCCCTGTATTTCAGTAATGGAAGACAGGTCAAGACAGGTCATTCATCATCCTCTTCACACTGAGGTGGCCTTGATCGCTCTTGTTTACGTATGACCACTCTGCTGGGGAGAGAGAGAGAGCGCGCAAGAGAGATAGAGCACGAGAGAGAGAGCGAGACGGAGCAAGAGAGAGAGCGAGGATGACTGATATGACACTGGCTGGAGGATTCTTCCTGTTGTAAACAGTTCATAAATATTGTTCATTTTCCTACATAGATTAGTGAAGGAACGTGACAGAAGACACAGAGGAAGTACAGATAATATACTTGCTGTGCTCAGCAAGGCCACTGGCTGTCATCCATTTATCCATTCATTCTCCCATATCTCCATCTAACTACCTCTTTGTCTAACCATTAATTCCTCCAGTCCAGGACTCGTGCTTGCAGCATCTGTTGGTCTGTTGATGGCTCGAGTCCTTGGGTTGATTGATAACAGGTAGGCTACCAGAAATGCACAACTTTTTCCCCTACAGTATGTGGCCTCTCATACCCACTATCACCCCGAATGCACCTTGGTGTTGACGGATATCTGTATCTCTTTCCTGAATTCATAAAACACTACCGACAATAAAATTGCCTGAAGACATCATTAGCATATGACAAAGCCGTCAACGGGGGTTTGGAGGGGAAGGGGGATTGGCGCAAGAGAAGAAAAATGCAACATACTGTAGGTAGGTCTTTAGCTCAATCTAAAAGAAGAGTAAGACAAGATTAACACTGTAGATTAGATCATACCATAGATCTTAACACATCTTTATACCACATTCTTACTCTCATTGATCACTCAGGTTTGTTGACGGTGAGGTGATTGTTTGCTTTACATCCCAGGGAGCCCACATGTCTGTTTTTCCTTCTGGCTCTCCCTTTTAGTTATGCTGTTATAGTTAGTCCTGCCGGAGTCCCTGCTTGCACTCTGCACTAAA
>JAQQZS010000015.1:23595399-23618244 GCA_030068045.1 Platyallabes tihoni | reverse complement strand
CACCCAAATGAGGATGGGTTCCCTGTTGAGTCCGGTTCCTCTCAAGGTTTCTTCCTATTACCATCTCAGGGAGTTTTCCCTTGCCACTATCACCCTCGGCTTGTTCATCAGGCACCATCTGACTATTTTGATTTATACACCTTTCCATACATTCCATACAAACGTAAATAATTCTTTTGGTTGTTTAAAGCAGCTTTGAGACAATGACAATAATTGGAATCATTGTATTTTAAATTACCACAATAAGTAGGGTATGGATGACAGAGCAAGCAAATGCAAAGTAAGCTTAGCTAAAGTTAAGCTAGCTAGGGTATGGTAACTGAGGTAAATAGCCATGTTCCAACCCACAGTCAGGCTCTGTTCATTCTGCCCATTTGCCCATTTATGGATTACCCAGGCCGAGTTTCGGCAGAGTCAAATGCGGGCAAGAGGGTGACGGCCGGAGCTTTCACAGTTACATAAGCTACAAAAACCACTCTTCACAAAATCTATGGGTGATGTCATAGACTGTTTGTCCAATTCTAATGCAGTCTGTGGTTTCTATGGTAAACGTAGTGTCCTAGTATAGTTTATTATCCAGTCTAACGCAGAGTATGGTTCTTAATTCCAGGAATTGCTCATTTTTACCCTAAAAAGTGATCTACAAAGTGAGGACTTAACATAACAATGGAACTCATAGCATAGGATGCTTGGACCCGTCTAAATATTAGGTCAAATCCAAGCTCCTTCAAACTTGGGAATCTCGTCTTAGTTGTTGAGATTTGTAAACACTTCATCACATAAACTCCCAGCCTGTGATGGAGCATGTGCTTGTAATTTTTAAAAGCCTCTTCATTTGTGTTTATATTTGTATGAATTATGCTTGGCGAGAGCATGAGAATCTAACTGTCCTAAACCTGCAGGTTAATTTATGACTCTTAAGCACAAACAGAAACATGGGATGTTTGCATTTGTCTAGCATATTCACTTCCCGCACTTGCTTCTGTAAGCAGTTTTCTTCTGTTAGATTATGTTTGTGAACGTGTGTCCTCAGAATGTCACTGTACTGCAAGTTCGGTTCATAATGGGGCCATTGAGTTTGTCCAGCTCACCTCACACTTTCCCAGCGACACCTGCATCACTCTGCAAATTGGCAGCCAAGTATAGTTTAATATACTGCTCCGAGAGGACTGTGTAAATCACTCTTTCAGCGTGCTAATACCCCCACATCACGCCCCGGGAGCGCCAAGGGCAGCCAACTGCTCTCCCACAGCTCGCTTAATCATTTTAGCATAAAGTCACACATTCCACTGCGACTGGTCTGGAGGCTAAAATGTGATATCTACAGTATGCATAGCTTGACAATGAACTCATGTTTGAGTAACGCTTATATCATAAGGTCTTATCAACGACATAATGAATGTGTAACGCCAGGTTCAGGGCTTGAATTCCAAATACCTTGGCAAACAGAAAAGTTTAATAGTTTTTCTTCACTCACTCTCTCATTCACTCACTCACCAAAAGGCCCACCCACCCACCCAAACTTACCCACCCACTTACCCCCTCTCTATACAGTTTATCTTGAAAAGGTTCAATCCATTGGAGAGTACACACATGCACACAATATGAGATATTTGGAATCACAGATGTTTTTGGACTGTCAGAGGATACTGAAGTACCAGGAGGAAACCCACCAAGCACAGGCCAGTGTGCTAACCACTACACCACCACGACGCCCACCCACCCACCCACCACCCAACTCTCCCATATCATAAGGTGACTCAGAGACATATGAATATATCCAAAGTCCAAGCACATCACATAAAGGAAAGTGCAATCCACCCTCCTCTGCACTCATGAGTTTGCATAATTGGTTATGTCACTTTGATTGACAGGAGAGAGAATATGCTATCCCAGCCCCATAGACAGTTTTGCAAAAAATGACTGTGGCATCGTCGCGATTCAAACTGCAAAATGCGAGACCAAATCTGGTGTTCTTGTCACTTCTTCTAATCACCTGACCTGACTGCTGCATCGAACTCCAGTCTGGGCAAAAAAGAAATCAGTCTCACACTTGCTTCTTGCACATTTATAACATCTTGTGTAATTTTCAGACACAGACAATGGTGGCGCTATTGTGCTCAGTTTCATATTTTAAAAAAGTTATAATAAAAAAAACCTAAAAGTAAAACCAAGCTGTAAAGTAGCACTTTCTCACACAATACCTCAAGCATTGACGTGAAAAAAAGTCAGGGTTTTGAGTCAGGAAAAATTTGAAGCCTCAATTCTAAGGCCATGGAATAATTAAACAAATAAAAAGACAACACATTCATGATTCCAATCATAACAAAAACCTTCGGTAAACCTCAACAAATCATTAGCCTGAAGAAGGCTCTGATAATACTTGGCGCAACAACCTGGCCTCCATCTCAGGCAGGTAAATACACCTGTTGAGGAAGTTAACGTAGATAAACACTGCACCTAATGTCTGACATAAAGTTGGAAACTGCTGAATAACTAATGCCAAAGTTTCAGAGCAACAGCATAAATGCTTCACAGAGAGCTTACTGTAGCTTTATACGTTTAGCACACACACACACACACACACACACACACACACACACACACCAGACATAACATTTAATTCTAAAGCAGTTACACAAGTACACTATGCACATAAAGTAAAAGTTACAGTATACATAAGCATACGTTTTTATTTATATATATATATCACAAGGTCTCAGAAGACAGGATTGTTTTGCATGTTTTCTCCCTTTCACCATGTGCTAGTGATTTTACTGGCTGAAAAACTCATATGTTTTAGTTCCCAGCATCGCTCATGTCAACCAGGGGATCGGCAAAGTTGATTGGCCGTGATATAAATCTGTTTTGATGAAGACAAAGCCTCTGGTTGGCTGATCAGCATTCCATGGTTTCACCCCGAGCTGTCGGTTTTGCTCTGTTCAGTTTTACGAAAGGTTACGCAGCGAACAGTCCCTGAGGGGCCGAGGGCTGTTTCCTAATTGGAAGTGGACTATATGTGAGAAATCATTGGTTTTGGGTACGGAGTTTGTTTCAGAGATGGGACTGTGTGTCCTGCCCGAACAGACATGGCCGGTTGGCTTTAAGACCAGAACAGGTGCAGAATCCCACAGAGGTCATGGTTTCATGTTGTTTTTAATTAAATGTAAAATGGTGGTTTCTGGTGCTGAAGGAAAAATGATTCAGGATTCCACTTAAGATGGGACCTACAAATGTGTCAGTACTGTACATCTAGTTCTTTTTCATCTGATACTCTTAAACGTATTTACTACATGCCAAATGGAAATTTCTACTCATTCATTCATATATTTGTTTCAGAGACAAGCAGCATGTGATTCCAATTTTAAAAAGTCACATATTTTACTATTTCTATAACACATGTCACAAACCTCACCCGAAATATGTCAGTTAATGCCCCATCTGAAATGCTCAAAGATAGATGCAATAGGTACCCCAGCTAGTGCCCAAAAATGTGAACCCTGTACAGAAGGGTTTGATTTCCTAGGTGGGTCAGTGTGCATGGAGTTTACATGTTCTCACTGTGCTTGGTGGGTTTCCTCCAAGTACTCTGGTAGATTAGGGTAATTGACATTCCCAAGTTGCCTGCAGTGTGGGAATACGCATGTGAATGTTGACCGGAGGTCCTACCACAGTCGTACAAATGGAAATAAATACAATGGTCACCACTGACCTCCACGCTCTAGTTCTAGACTACAGAGCTTCCTACAGGTAGATATGGATGGAGTGCCTATGTAAATGAGCTACTGCTTTGTCACGCCCACTCCTGAGAACAGCAGAACTGGGCTGTTATAAGCTGAGGGAGGGGCTCTTCTTATATGAGGTCACAATTGGGAGGGGGGGGGTATCCTTGTTTAAAGGACAGGGAAGCTAAAGAGAGAAAGATCTATAAGCATTTCACTGCATTTCGTACTGTGTATGACTGTGTATGTGACAAATAAAATTTGAATTTGAATTTGAATTTGAATAGGTGGCGGTGCCACTTACAGAACTCCAGCTAAAGATGCAGAGGACTGAGAGGAAACGTGTCGAGAAGAAAGAGTGTGTGGAATGCTTAGATGTTTTTAAGGAAGGCTGGTCTGGAAAATCGTCTGTAAGAGGTCGGGAAAATAAGGGAGATTGGCGGTAATGTATCCTACTGGTTTCCAACTGCTGTTAAACAACACAAAAGGAGAAATATGAGATATGATTATTATTATTATTATTATTATTATTATATTATTATTATGATATGATACTGTTATTAAGTAGACTTAGTATTCATGCTAGCTAACAGCAAATTAGTTACATTTACGTAACTTTTTCCCCCCACATTTCCCGGTTCCTTGGTGTGAGACATTAATTCACAATCCATAAATGTCTTTTTTGTGTCCTTCAAGACCTTATGTATAAGAATTTATATTTTTCTTTTTTATCTGAAGAACTATAAATAGATTTATTTATTGAGCGGCTGCACATTGTGTAGTGAATAAGTTGGGGACTTTTCTCCCTGAAGCCCAGGTGTACGTTTTTTATAGGATCGATCCTATGGCTCATGTCTTGAATTCGTCCCAGTTCATCATCATCATCATTCCAGTGTGCTGTGGAAAAAAATGTAGACTGAAATGCCTGACAAAACCTGTTTAAAAAAAAAAAAAAAGGCAGAGACATATTTCCGAATGCCAATATGTGTTTCTTCTTCTCAGCATGGCTCTCCATGGCTGTTTGAATCGTAAGTAGAACTACTTCAAGTCTACATCACCAGGTTCAATGGCACAGTAAGAAAGCCTGGCCTCCATCCAAGTGAAGACAGGCACAACGTGCCAGCAATGAATCACATTCTACAGGAGTGGAACTGAATCTGCAGCTTCTGGATCTGAAATGAGCCGATGCGACAACTCCAGACTGGCTGGCGTACCTTTTGATCCGAACTGTTTGGTGTTTCTGGTCCTTTGAAACTCTGTGGTTTATTCACTGCTCTCCAGTGTGCCATTGCTTGCTGATTTGTTTCGCCCTTGGCTTGCTGTTTACAGAGGCACTGCCAGACGCCTGATGCTTTTTGTCCGTCCGTGGTGGTGCGACATCTTCTCTGAGACGCAACAATAAGCCAAAACGGCAAGAAAATGACAGACCTCCCTGCATGGCTTTTGTCAGCTACGAAAAAGATTTTTTTTCCCCTTCCAGCAACCTTCGTTTAATATCAAACAGACATGCTCAAGGCCAGCCAGTGCGTAGACATCTTACAGAGAAATCACATACACTTCAAATGTCATTATAGGACCGATGTGTGGAAAACTGAGTGAGGTTCACTGTTTCTTGATGAGGGTGGCCGTGGATCTGGTGGCTATACCAGGTACACTAAGCACCAGGCTGGAATGCAATGAGATTTTCTTTATGAATAGAAGTAAATGTTTGTGTCATTATGTGAACAATATGAGAGCAAAATAATGAGAACTAGTGGGAATCATATCTAAAAATAAAAAATGAATAGATCCTATAGAAAAAAAATCTATATACACACAAACTACGTGAATTATTAATACGTGAAATGTATGCACTACATGGGAAACCATGAATTACATGAATCGCAACATGAATAAAGAAAAACACTTCAAATGTAATGAAAAATCATATTAAAAATAAAACATGCAGTACAAGTGAAAAATCACAGGAAAATAAATTATTTATTTAAAAAAATTATATGAGTGATGTGAAGGTGTAAGAGTTAATTCATTATATGAGGAAAATCAGATCAAAATCAAATCAACATAAGATAAGAATAAAAATAAATTAAAAATAATAATAAAAAAAAATAAAACTGCATGGTCTACATGTGAAAAATTATTTGGAAAAAATAATTGATTTATTATTATGTGAAAACTATTATATGTGAAATTAAAAATGCATGAAGATAAAATGACAGAGAAAAATCAATGGAAAAAGCATAAAACCCACACATGCATAACTGAATGACGAACTGTGTCAGTTGAAAAAAAAAAAAACAATTATGTGAGGAAAATTGCATTAAAATAAATAAACTATAAGGTAAAATAAAATCGAAAGTGTAAATACAGATAGGCCCACGATTTAGAAAAATGAACAACAGGTACATAAATTATTTATGTGAAAAAAAAAATACAATAAAATGTGCAAAATAATGTGAAAATAAATGAATCCTAAATCATAAAAAAAAACATACACAATACATGTAAAAAAAAAAAAAACGTGTACAAATCATGTGTATATGCAGTAAATATATAATATAAATAGAGTAATTTAAAATAATAAATAATAAAAACACACACTACATTCTAAGGATTTAAATGTAATGAGAAGAGAATTATGTGTATAAATTAATTGAATATATATGAGTATATATATAACTGAATATATAATATATATATGTATATATATATATATTCTTTTTTTGCAGCTTAAATACATATATTTATATAATTATTTAATACACACACACACACACACACACACACACACACACACATATATATATATATATATATATATAATTGTATTTAAGCTGCAAAAAAAGAATTTTGTTACAATAAAAATAGAAAAACATGTTTAACATGTACAGTATGTGGATAAATCATGTGAAAAATGTTTTGTTAAATAATATTTTAATGTTTTAATGTTTGATGTTGATGTGACTTTTCTGTGCTGTACAGTGTGGTCACTGGTGATTAAGGAAACAGAGAGCAAACCGATCGACCTGATCGAGATGTTCCATTAGATGGCAGTGTGTCTCAGCTGTACTCTTCAGCTCATGAAAGATAAAGCGATAAAGATTCAGGGGTGAAAGGACCAGCCTCGGAGCACTGGAGTCTATAACAGGATTAAAAATGACATTTATGGTCATTTTTTATAGTTAAGTATACAGTATATGTTCATCTGGAAATAATAAGATTGAACATTAATGTGACAGAAATTAGGTTATACATCCTTTTAGACTTACATTTTATTTTTAACTAAGGAATTAGAAAAAAAGTGTTCAAGAATACTCTGGATTTTCGATTGCAAACATTTGAACATTCTTGCATATCAAATATCCGCCCTGTAAGTGGAAAGAACTGAACTGGATTTTGTGGTTAAGCCTTAAAAAAAAGGAAACCTGATTCTCCATACCTGCTTTCTTCACAGCTCCTAACTCCATCCAGGCACTGTCGGTCATGCTCTTTCAATCTCCGTCCAATCTTCTTCAAACGCAGCGCTTCTACCCGATCGACCCGCATGCTAAATAACTCCATCAGGCCGACCCCCCCGCAGTGTCACATCCTGAGATAATGAATTTGCTTTGGACGCAATCTGGGCCGGGTTTGACACAAATGATCTGACAGAAAGGTCTCGCGAGGTGGGACAAACAGCAAGATGTGAACTTCAGAAAGTCAGATTGATGGAAGGATATCGCTGGAGATCTACACTTCCGCAGGTCATATGTACGCCGAATCTAACATGAATGTGGATGTAAAGCAGTCCGCGGGTCTTTGTTGTCTTAGTTTTTTTCTTTTTCTTTTTTCGAACGTTTTTCTCATTTAGCTCTTTGTGGAACTGGGTCCTTTTGATATTTTATCGGATTTGAGAAATCTGTTTTATGTTTGACCCAGGAACCACACCCTGACTGTATTTCTGAAGTAATTGAAACATCTTGGTACGTGGCACTCGCAGTACAATAATTCGCAAGCAAGTCATTTTCATTCTTAAAGGTTGAGTGAAAATCTCGACTGAACATAATTATCGATTGCTGCGTCCCGTGACTTGGCGGTACAGTTCTAAAAAACCAAAAGCCATAAATGCTAAAAGTATTATTCAAACACAATTAAAGGACTAAATATGAAACTTTAAGCTGAAACACATTAAACACGCTTAGACTGAGATAATTCTCATGTGTTTGGGGGTTTCTGGTGTTAATCTGTTGGTTGGCGCTGTATTTTTCATACTTTTCCAAAAAGTTTAGCGTGCTAAAGTCACGGGTGTACATTTGAACAATCACAGACGTTAGAAATTAGCACCGTGTTTCGCTGTTAGCTAAAAAGGGATTCTTTTCTTACTCGTTTTTCATTGACATTTAACATCATAGTTTGAAATCAAGTGTAAAGTAGCGGCGCAAAAACAAGTGATTCAGCAAATTAACGATTTAAGTGATTACTAGCGTGACGGTGCTGATGGCATTAAAGTTTTATAAGCTTCAAGCACAGTGTACAGATTAAAAGATGTGAAAGCTTGACAGACTAAAGCCCTGCTGCATCGCTTTTTTAGGGAGACATCATTTTCCACTGGCACTATCAGGCTATCAGCAGGCCATCATCTGCAATCTACAGTAGGATGCAGTGAACCAAACTTTTTTGGAATGACAGTTCAATGCAAAAGTCTTGAGCCCCTATTTCAACATTTATTCAGTTTCTATACTGTTTATTCTATATACAGGAACTACTGGGAAATAAACTCTCGACCCCAGAGATATCATTTTTTCATATTAAATTAATTTTAATGATGTATATTAAATGAAAAAAAAGGGAACAAATGTTATACTGCGAAAAGTTGAAATGTGCCTAAAAATACAATTTAAAAACTGGTTGTTTATAACATCCTCGGCAGCGACCTCATTTCCCCTCTCATCTCTCGCCAGCATCTCCAGTATACCAATCACCAACTTGATCATCATCTGCATCTGTTTCTCACTGATTGATGCCTTAAGTTAGATGGTTTCTATGCTTGAATGAGTCATAGGGCACTGTGTGGCTTAACAAACTAAAAACATTATACAGAACCTGCTCAGGTACAGTGACTAGAGTGAAAATGAAAGACAAAAACTTTCCCAAATATGAGAGTCCTTAAGGAAGTCTGGGGAACTATTCCTCAAGGCTACATTAAAATACATGAAAGCACTGACTTGGAAGCACAATATGAAGAAATGAGAAGGGCCAATACTTTAGCACAGTTCTTGATCATGTTCTTTTTAATTGTGTTCCTGATTCCAACGTTCCAGTGGAAGTTTACTCTGTTTTGTGTGAATACTTCTCACCTCCTGCTTTGTGATTGGATGGTTGTTGGACAGGAAGCGTATCTCCCCCATCAACCCCATCAATCCACATGCACTTTTGATTTGGACTTCTATATATTTATATACTGTATATACTGTATGTGATCATGTAATCATGTCAAGTGCATGATGCAATATCTTAATTCTGCATTTTAGAGTTATACACCTTTTCAGGTTTATGTCTTTTCATGTGAAATATAAACTGGCAAAGTTTCATCTGAAAGATTTGAATTCAAAAACTGTAACGACATTAAGGACATAAAAGGGCATGAAATTGTATTTACTGTAGCAAATGTGTTGCTTTTTATCTGATAAAAATATAAATGTGTAGCATATTTACAAAAAAATAAGGCATGCATAAGGAGATAAGAAGCATTAAGTGTTACAGTATGACAAATGGTGTTATATGAGTCGATCTGAAAATTTACTTTTTCACCTAGGTGAGACTTTTTTTTTTTATTACTGATACCATGTTTTGGCCATGCTCTCTAATTAGGATACAGTTGTTAACTTTATCACAGAAATATATACTGTAGATCTCAGACCCTTACTGTTGCTAACCTCTGGTTTATGACCTCACACTTCTGCCAGGAGTTTAACCCCACGCATGTCAGCGCAGTTCACGTCTCAGGCCTTTTCTCTTTCTTCATGACCTTATGACTTCTCCTAGCTTATTAGCTGCACACTGTTCATGACCCAGACTCAGTTTACGACCTCAGCATGGACTCTTTGTGGCCTTTTTATACAGCGCTACAAACCATTGTGCGCCCTCACACTCAATCGATCGCACATGGCGTTGTATTAACCATGTCTCTCACAAAACGCAGCTTCGCCCATGTAAATGCTAATCTCGACAGACTGTAAGCCTCCGTCAGCAGGAACGGTTTGGAACTAGCATTACGGCGAACGCTTTGAAAGCCCTGGCACTTTGACACAGTGCATGTTCCCACCAACATGCTGAATCAGATGAAACATGGATCCTAAGATGTTTCTCATGCTGGTGTAACACACCGAAATTACACCGGATTGCTTCCAGAACATTGTTGTTCTTCTTCTTCTGATTCTTCTCGTTCTTCTTTTTCTTTGGGTTGACTGAGAAAGCACGCAGCTCTGCTTAGTACCAAAACATACAAGCATGTCTGACGGAAATCTGTTTACAGTCCTATTTTCAGAAATGTGAGAATTGTGATCGGTGTGTAAGTGTGCGTGGGAGTAAGCTAAAGTATAGATCACTTCCAGAAAGCGCGTAATAAAACGCAGATCACCTCAGCGCACGGCAAACTAATAAACACGGACAAACACAGTGTAATCGAAGCTGACGAAAAGTGACAGGTCGCTATTAACCTGCCGTCCAACCAACGAACGCTTGGCTCAAAAGTCACAGGGCCCCTCAGACCTTCATGGAAGCCATTATGTGCCCTTCCTGGTCCTGGGAGGGGAAAAAGGTCAGAGGTCAACTCGAGCATTAGCAGCCTCGATTACAGGGTTCCACTTCATATTTCTATTGATCTCACGCAAGATCATTATTTCTGCAACTCGACACTATTAATTGCTCAAAAGTCTAATAGAATATTAAACACAAAAAACAGGAGATTTATATTAAATAAAAAAAAACTAAATATTTATTAATATATTATATTTATGCATAAAAATATGTGCATAAAGTGTTTATAATTTATCATTTAAAGAGTATATAAGACCATTACATGTATTACAGAATATATTTATATATCACATAAATATATAATTTACATACTGTATGTAATAAATTGTAATGATTTATAAAATACTATAAAATACATGCATGTATGCATCATTGATGGGGAAAGAGTTTGTAAAAAATTGTTAAAAGCTAAAAATAATCTGCTCAGCTTTAATGTAATCAGTGATATTATTATTATTATTTCAGGTTGAAGCCCACGTACATGTCTGTCTGTCTGTCTGTCTGTCTGTCTTTCTGTACGGCAGAACTCTCTGCCTAACTTATTAATACAAAGAAATCACATTCTGTAAGGTTGAATATCTTTTACCTTGTTTACGCTAAGCTGTACTTCTTTCACTGTCAGACAAATACACTCCCTGTTTGAAGTAAATCATTAAATCCGGGTCCTGCCATGGACCGGGTGGCTGTTTGAAAAGGCTTCTACTGTACATTGATCTGTCCATACATCTTTGAAGGTTCAGTTTTGATAGTGTACTTGCCTTTTTAGAGTAAGCCATGCTGTGTCGCGCGTTCCTTTGAGTTTCGTGAGGATTTGGGCACCTTACAGTATAGGTGTGATACCGTCGGACCTGTGGCTTCCACATAGTCTGTCTATACACGTTAATCTATGATTAGGTCTGTTGAGTGATGTGTATAGCCACGCCTAGTGTAAAGCGCTACTGTATATTCGTCCAAAAAAGCGCTGGGTGCTGTGACGTAATCTGACACACAACTGCTCAAAACTTCACTTCTACTCAACATTTTGATTTCATTTATGGCATAGAAAATTTTGACAGAAAATGACAGAAATTTTTCTGAGACTGGTTTTGTGTCCTCCAATATATGAAACAAACAAATCATTGAAAGAAATGGTTCTGACCAATGTGCAGACAAAACCTCTCTGATGTATATAGATAATTTATTAATTATTATGACACTCTGAATGTTTAAACCATTAAAATACACCATACTTTTTTTCATATAATTATTTGTCACTGCACTTTATAACTGCCTGGACATGATATGATTGATTTGCCTGGATAGTTTTTGATAAGTAGGTTTGATTGATTAAACAAAATTGGACAGATTATTTAAAAAATAAGAAAAATACAATGAAATAAACGCATATTTAAAAAAATTTACATTGCAGTGAAAGAAATGAATTTTTTTTAAAAATATATAGCTAAGTTAAATAAATGGATGACATAAAAACACTCACTCACTCCTGTATACAGGGTGGCAGGAGCCTGGAGCCTATCCCAGGAGACTTAGAGCCAATCCCAGCACATACACACACTCATTAACAAACTACGGGCAACAATTAGATTAATAATTATTTAAATGATTGTTTTATTAATTTCAGCAATCAAATTGAACCTTCCTCATTTTTCCTCCTGTTGTATAATCCAAAGAAATCATCTCATGTGATATATTTACATTAGATTGGCACAAAAGACCAAATATAAAATTCTGATCCAGTGTCACATTGTGTATCCTATAAGCTAGGATGTTGTTTAAATATACACTATATAATCCATATGCACACAGACCGAGCCCTTTATCAGCTGCTTGGCCGTTCTCTGTCTAGTCTTGGAAGCTGCTAGGATAATAATCTCACTGATCACCCTGAACAGCCTCCCTCATTCAATTGCGTATTAACTGATCTGTGATCAGGCCCAGAGGGACCGCAAAGGCTTACAGGCATTAAATAGAGACTATGGTGAGATAAGCCTTAGGCAAAACACCATGGGTGGTTCATAAACCAGTGAACAAGTGACGGGAATCAAACCGAGCGGATTTCTGATGCGTGGGTTCTCCTGATGATGCTACACAAACACTGGGGACCGAGACCCCGAGGCTCTGTGATGTTTATGGAGGAAGGTGAGAGCGGCGCGCCATGTTCGTTCGTGAGGGAATAGTGCTAACGCTCGGAAAATGTGGCAGAGAAAGGGCAAAGGGTCCTGACGGCTGGAATTACAGCTAATCGAAGAGGTGGTTCCGGATCAAGGAATCTGTGGAATAGCAGCCAGACATGCAGACATTATTTGGTCGAGGTTTTATCGGATTAGTTACTGATGGTGAAGCATATTTATGGTGGGAAGTCACCTCTCTCTCTCTCTCTCTCTCTCTCTCTCTCGCACATGATTGGAGTCGTGATGATGCGCAGGCATGTACTTTTATGATTTTACATAGACACTTTTTCTGCATCATTCATCATGTCCTTTCCCACTGTATGGGACAGATGTGTAGATGAATCTTGTGCTGTGTGTGGTGTGAGCTCCCTTCTTGACTTTCGGAGTGGGGGAGAGGGTCGCTGTGTCTGTGCTCGCAGTGTCACAGTCAATAAAAGTTCATTAGAGTTGACAGTGGGTAGAAAACTGAGCGGGTGGGAAACATCTCTCTCTCTCTCTCACACACACACACACACACACGCACACGCAGACTATAAAAACCTCTTTCAAGATGTGTTTAGATGCACTCTCTCTAACACACTACATCATAATACAGTACTGTATATGTACTGTACATGCGTGTGAGTTTCTCTGAACCTAGCCGAGGTTACAGTTATGACAACGACCCCCTACACCAACGGATTAAACCAAGCTGCTCCAAATGCTCAGAGCAATTGGCCCGGTCCTTAATTTGACCCTCCATCAGGTAGTGTTTGCGTCTGCTGGGAGTGTGTAATTGCAGAGGTTCGGCTGATTATCTGACAGCGCAGTGCAGTGGCCTCAGTGAGGCAGAAAACGAGCGGTGATTTAATTAGAGTCGCGTTCCCGTGCACAGAGTTCTGCCACGCTCTATTAAACACAATGAGTGAGAGACTGCAGTACTACAGTGCATGCACGCATACACACACACACACACACACACACACACACACACACACACACACACACACAGAGAATGGTGCGTCTGGAGACAGTAATGGATGTAAAATTGCTGCTGGTGTTACTGTTCACCTGCAATCTGAACTGAGAACTGGGTTCAACATTAAAGGAAACGTCCAGCATCAAACGAACACATTAGTCGTTATCCCAAAATTAGTTTCATCTTTTGCCAATCCGGTTGAGTTCTAAGTGAGGCCACATCCTCAAGAAAGATGATGTTTCAGGCGTTTATGTTGCAATCAAGGAAAGACTACGGTGGTCTTGCTGCTCTGATGTCACATGAGGATATTAATATAACACAAGCTTATACTGTAAGATTAGATAGAAATGATTTATACTGGTGAGTAAAAAGACAGGAGCTAGTTAATTAATGAATTATCAGTTAATTACTGAATGTTCTGAGAATACTGAAACCCAAATTTTCCGTACACACATCCTGATAAACGGTCTGGTCCAGACACCCAAATTAATTTGGAAGCCATGTTCTAGATGAATATTATCTCATCTCTGAAAAAATGTGAGGGGCGGTGGTCATATGAAACTATTTCCCCAAATTATGTCTCTGGAAATGAGTATGCTCATGAACATTTCTTCCTGTTTAAAAAAACTAAATAGTTCCGCATGATGCCGCTAGAGGGTCAAAACCAAAAAGGCTTACCCGTTTGAAAAAATTTAAAATTTATTCGTTTCGTTTTAAGGAGATTCACGATGAACTGGTTGCCGTGTACGGTGACGATGCTCCAGCGTATGACTCGGTTGATAAGTGGCAACCCAATGACTTCTTCTTCTTCCATCACTTGAAGAAACCACTTTGTTTCTGCTGGCATTTTATGACGACGAGGTGATTACAGAGGTAGAACTTTTCCTCAAGAGCCAAAAATGAGGTTTCTTCATAGACGGTCCTCACCAGCTCATCCATGGTTTGGAGAAGCGTCTCGCCTTCGGTGGAGGACATGTAGAGAAGGACTGAGATCATGAACAATTCTGGTTTTCATTACCTTATTTCTTAATAACAATAAAAACAACTTTATGACCGCACCTCTATACACTCTAAGCTAATAAACAATTGATAAAATGTGCTAATATCTATGTGCACTAGTTCATAATCTATCTACAATATCTATCTATCTATCTATCTATCTATCTAAGTACCGCCGTTAACATTTTCAGCAATTTGAGCTACACTACTGTAGCTCTTCTATTGAATCAGACTACACAGGCCAGTCTTCACTCCCTACGTTCATCAGTGACCCTCGGCCACCCATCACCCTGTCGCGGGTTCACTATTTTCAGTTCCTTGGACCACTTTTGGTACGTCCTGACCAGTGCGACCGAGGGACGTCCCACAAGAGCTGCAGTTTTGGAGTTGCTCTGATCCAGTCTTCCGGCCATCACAATTTGGCCCTTGTCAGAGTATCTACAGTTAGATTATCTCATTACACAGACTATATTAGGCAGCAAGTGAACATTTTGTCCCTGAAGCTGAAGTATTGGAAACGAGGATGAAAATGGACTAATTTAAGGATTTGAGTGACCTACTCAATATTAGGCAGGTGGTCATAAATGTTATGGCTGATAGGTTTGTGTATGATGTTTCTTTCCAGACTAATTTCAGACTGAAAATATGCAGACAATAATGTCAACCTTTTTTTTTTTTCAACTGTGAAAAATACATTTTCAAACCTATCGTCATACTGGAATATGTGGAAAAGTTCAAAGGGGTGTGAATGCTTATATAATACACACTACAGTATAATATACAGTATAATCTGAAAGTAAAAATGTTTTGTTGGTGATGTATGGGATAATCCTATAGTCCTGATAATCACTGATAAATAAAGGCCTTTAATATGAGTTGTCAATGCGTTATTAAGCTCCAAAACATAAAATTTTTTTGTTTGTTTGTTTAGGGGGTGGGGTCAGTCTGCTGGACACCAGCATTGTGGCACTTTAACTGCCACGTTACTTAAAATACGTCTGACATCCTTGACCTAAAGCACCAGTCAGGCATCCCAAAGTAGTCTGAGCTCACTGAACTCAACACAGCCTCTGTGTGTGTGTGTATGTGTGTGTGTAGGTCGAGGAACAGCAGCCAACCAAACCAATTAGTGCGCACGGTGAATACGAGCAGCTTCATTCTCAGGGTTATGCTCTCTGCCTCTCAGGCCCCTGCTATAATTCATGGGTCTGCTTGGTGAGACAGGCAGAGATGAAGTTCCCAGCACCTTCAACTGCACAGCCATATTTCATCACAAACTGGCAATCCCTGGAGGTGTCTTAAACACCTTCTATTGCCTCGCTGTTTTGTCTATTTTTCCTCTCTCTCCATCTCCCATTCCTTCTTTCCCCTCTCTCTGTCTTGGATTAACAGGTAATTGGTTCGGATTTTTTCCCCGTCACCCTTAGAGACACCCATATCGAAGCACTAATAGGGCCCCTAAAGACGTCACAAAGCAGTAAAAAACAAATGAACACAGTCCCGAAAGGAACAGCGAAAATTACCCTACGCCGATAAAATCCTGCTGTGAGAACAATTAGGTGCTCTGATAGATGAGGTCGAGCGCAAACTATTGCTAGTTAGGGACCCTAATGAGGGAGAAAGGGCTTCGTCCCAACGGACTCGGACAATGTCCCGAACAACAGCTTTTAAGAAAAGAAGAAAGGGCATGTGCTTTGGAATGGAAATCCCCACCGGACCTTTTCTACCGTGCTCCACTGCTTCTGGCTTTGCTGTTAATTGACTTCAGTTTCAGCTGGCAAGGAAAATAAAGTATCAATCTGAAAGACTAATCGAGATTTTCTTTTTTAAATGAGAAATCTTTTAAGTTTGTCCCGAACCCTCAGCCTCTGTCTCTTGTTTTCTTTGGGAGTTCCAAGTCATGATGTTTGCGTTTCCCTCGCTTCCAAGCTGCGGTATGCAGAGAAGAAAACAACAGCATCCCGAGCCCCCTCCTTTCCCTTCCTCTATCCCGTCGCCATTTGAGACGGAGAGTCACCAAGGGCCGGGGTCCAAGCATTCTCTCAGGACTGGTTTATAGGAGCCTTGCTCACTAAAGCGTGTAATTCTGCTGTTGGTTTTAGCCGGGAGTTGCAGTTGGCGCAGTCAATGGAGCTGTTCAGAGCGCTCTCCATCAGCGTTGTCTCCAGAGGGCCGTGAAATCCTCATAAAAAAAACATACGTTAATGACCACGGACTGGACCCATGCACGGAGGCACATAATACCGTTTACTGCAGTGCATGGGCACTTATTCCATTTGTTATAATGCACACAGGCACAAGAACACTTGTCAGACACTTAGACTGGACTAAACTCAATACTTGTCTTTGTACGGTCTTCACAAAAAAGTTTTAGGAGCCGGACATTATTTATGCTTTGCTACTGTATAAGTAATTAGTAATTGCCACGTCACGGAAAAAGTAAGTTGTCTGTCAGTGATAATGAAATGTGACACCTTGTTAAAATTTGGTTACGCAAGCATCTATCCACTGTACTTGCACTGCATTTGTCAAAATGATTCATGAGGGAGCTGTATTACTTATGAACGCCACATTTACAAACATCAAGGAAAAAAGGAAAGCTTGATCGTTCAACATTTCCTACATGTACTGCAGCTATGGAATGGAAATCTGCCTGCAGCTTGTTTTCTTACAATTAGATCCTTTGAGCAAACCTGCGCAATGGAATCAAAGCACAAAATAGGTGTTCAATGTTAAAGCAAAGTGTAAGCAAAAAAAAAGAGAGAGAGTTAAATTGTAAAGGACGTACAATGTTATGCCTGTTCACACATACCTTGCATTGTTTCTTATAACCACTGCTTGCTTTACAGTCTCGTTTCAAAGCCCCTGCCTATAAAACCATCATGCACAGCCTCCCTGAATGAAGATGTCTGTGATAGATTTATGACACGTCTTTACCCGAGCAGGCAGGAAAAAAGTGTATTGCTCCAGCCCCGGCTCACATCGTAACTCTAAACGTCGCCAAACTGGGCCTGGCACAGCGGCCAGAGCAGCTTAAGAATGTCTGAGTAAAGATTTTTCATGTTGAATTCTCAGCAGAGCCAACGGCTGACTGGCACAGTTTCATCACTTAGTTCTATCCGACTGGGCTCGTTTCCTGAAATCACCACAGCGGTTAAAATCACTGGAAACACTCTATGTTTCTTTTGTTCCTCTTCTACTTGACGAAGAAAGAGTTACAGTATACTTCTCATAAAACGGAGGTCTCCATTTTGCTCAAGTCAAGGTGAGACAGACGCTTGTCATTTTATGAAGAGCTTTTAAATCATCTACTTACTACTTGCGTAAAGTGGAACCAGTAGGAATTCACTGTTACCAGAAGAGAATGGTGCAGCGGAGCTAAAGTCCATCTAGCTGTTTCACTTCATCATCTATAGCCTGTGCTCAAAAAATTAGCTTCTAAAACTTTCATGCCAACACCACCATGGCACTCTACACACCAAGACCGAGTCAAGCTGCCTTGTGGAACTTTGACTCCACCAGTGTTTCCCCTACTAGTACACTGGATTTCTCATTAACAACTTAATAGTTAATAGTTATTGGAAAATTGTGAGTGAGAAAAGCAATACATGCTGGGTTTTTTATTATTATTTATTTTATTAGGAGCTAACGGTAAAACCTGGCCATTATCACTTACTGGAGATCATGACTGTGACTTTCACCCCAACCAGGAACAACAAAAATACATCACTAACCATCAATTCAGCGCCAGAATCATCAAACACATGACAAATATTGAGGTTTCCTTTAAAGAGTCAGCATTTTGAAGATTGTGCTGTGTGCCATCAAACTGCCAGGAAGCCTGCTCTGCTTTTCTTCTCCAAAGACAGTAAGTGCGTGAGCTTGTTTCTGATCAGTCTTGGCCTCCTGGCATCTATTAAGTCCTGAGACTTATCTGGCTGGGATTCCCTTCGGATGGAGGCTGCTCAGCATGATCAAGCCAATCATTCCCACCGGAACGTCAGCAAAGAAAGAGAACGGCTGCTGAAAAGACCAGAAATAACCAGAGATTGATGCATCTTTAACTTTCTTACGCATTGGCCAATTAAAGCAGATAAACAGCCATGTTGGAAAAGAATGGAGAAGACCTCCTCATCAAAACGGAAAACTAGCCCTGGCTGGGCAAAAGAGGTCAAAGTGATTTGTGGTTCTTTCTTTGCGATGAATGCTAGTGGACCCACACGGAGAACGAGACAGAGCAGCATTTACAAGCTGACAAAGCCTAAACATGGTGACACCCTCCCCTATTGGGCTGACGAACACCTATCAAAAGACATAGTCATTTTGCGAGTTGAATGAATAGACACGAAGGCGTCCCAAAAACAACTTTTTTTTTAATAGCGTGTGAAAAAAACACCTCCCTCAACACATTCCCTAAGATGTAGCAACTCATCTATTAAGGTTTGGCTGTTTCCCTAAAAGGATGGTCACTCCATAATAATGTCATTTCCGCATGGGAATAATAACGTATGCGTGAGTTGATAGTTAATGAAGCACTTCTCAGGCTCTGGTGAAGAATAAAGGAAAACGTGTGAAAGAGCGGCGGAAATCAACGCCAAAAACTGATGCCTTATTTCAAACAAACCGGAAATGAACACTGGCCAAATTAGAGGGTTACAGAATAAAAAAAACCCAGAAAGTTGGCACAGGCTTCTAATTTAATTATAAGAAGCAGGGACCTGGAAATCATGCTTGAAACCCCAGATAAGAAAGCATGAGTTCATAATTTTAACAGCTTCTAGCAAACATGATCTTTTTTCATAATTGTTTCCATTGGCGCCAGCAGCAGAGCGTTCACACTTTACACCTCGTGTTTACTGCGTCATGTACCATTCGTCAGTGTACCTGCAAACACTCAAGTCCTGCTGAAATTCCATCTGACCTATCCATCTCAGCAGCTCCTAGGATTCGCATCATTTACCCTCAAACCTTAGCAACACCGGGGGAGAACCGTGTGATGGACTCATTCCAAATGTAGAACTGTCAAATAATTTTCACATTCTTCTAACATGTTTTGACGTTTTTCGTACAAAATCCGAGTTTATCACTGGGTTTCATGATTATGTTTTATTGCAAGCCTTTCAAAAAAGAGATGGAGATGAAGCGCTTGGTTGAGAATCACAAGCACCGTTCTGCCCTGGAAACAGCATGTGCCTCGGTACATACCCTTGCTTGTCTTGGAAACTTATGCATACACACACACACGCACATTTCTGCTTGCCAAAGCCCCCAAACATTCACACCTGTAACCCAAGCGCTCAGGAAGCATGGGCTTTCGAGCCTTGAACTTTTTACAAGACTCTGACCCACATTCAGGCAAGCAGAGCTGAGCTTTCTGTTGCCTACACAAACACACCACCAGCCGACCATCACCATGCTGGCTTTGTCCAGTTTATGTTTATGGACAGTGCTCATACTGTGGAGGGACAATCAAAGGACATTAATGGCCATTAGCAGCAATTTAATATTGCACCATAGCTCAGAGACTTGCCAGCTCCCTGGCTTGATCCATCTAGAACCACTGAGAAGCTCAAGAGAAAGAGCGAGCCAAAATCACTGAAACTTGATATTAGAGTAAACATAATCAAACAACTTGCTTAGAGGGTCAAACTGTGGAAAACTGGATTCTTTCCAACTTTTTTTTTTTTCTTGCCATGTCTGAGGTTAGGGATGCAGTTCAGCTACAGAATCACCCTCTAAATAAATGTTTGTTGATACAGTATGAGCACTGACTTGGTCACTGTCCTATGTGGTCTCTGTTTCCGATCCATTCGTTTTCCATGTATGAATGATTAAGCACGTCCTTACTGATAGATGATATGATTGTGGTACAGTGGCTCGAGGACTCAATGGAAGGACAATGGTGAAGGGAGAGTGAGATCCATAGGTGATGATGATGTAACTTACAGAAGGCCAACCAAAGAAGCAGAGTGGTACTGAGAGGAAACATTTAGAAAAGATGGAGTGTGTGGAAGAGTTTAAGACACAGAACAAGACAAGACAAGATTAGGTAAGGAAGCATTTGATGAAGGCTGGACTGGTCAATCGGCTTTTAGAGGTAAGGACGATGAGCAAGAATGAGGCCTACATGCGGAGGTAATGTAACCTACTGGATTCCAACTACCAGTAAACATCAAGGACGAGGAAAAAGAAGAAGACGACGACACTGGAGAGACTATTTGTTGACACTGGAGAGACTATCTGACGTCATCATTCTGAGTGAATTCTTAAAGAGTAAATTCAATATTTTGTTTTCAATGCAGTGGAATTGAAATAGCATTACTGATCTGTCTAGATGTTTACAGGAGATGTGAGAATGCATAAGGAATCAATGGACATTAAGTCGTGTCCTTCATTGTCATTTTTTTCACTTTCCATTTATACATTGTACATTTGTATAATGAATATTCATTGGTGTTCCTTGCCTAGTTAAAGCACAACCCCAACCCACCCACCTCCCAGTCAACCCAACTTATCATTTAACCTCAGGAACAATACATTTTTCAGTTCTCATTATACTACATGTCCTCATCAACCTTGACAAGTCCATGTTTATCCTGAAAGGATGAAGTGTCCTCAGGCTTCAATCTTTTAAGTGTAGATGCGAGTCCTCAGGCTTTCTTAGATGTGGCAAAAAATAAAGCTGTTGATATTAATTAGCCGTGGCAATTATCCCTGCATTCCTCATGCTTGATTGATGGGAAATGACCTGGTGTGGCGATCGGCCATGCCTCTGGTCTGAACCAGCCCTCCTGTCCTTCAACTTGATGTCTAATTAAACAGAACCAGTGAATCAGGGGTTTTTGTCTGAGCACATTCTTTACATTCTGTATTTCGGTTTGTTCCTCATGAAAGATTGTAGTTATTTATCACCGCCTACTACTTCAACGTGTTATTAAAGATCGTCAACGGTCTACCCTTCGCCGGTTTCTTTGCCCGAGGGATTCCGCATTCCAGAATACTGGAGAATTAAAGAACGTTCTGGAAAGAGCGAGCTATTCGTTTTATGGGTAGAATAATAAGTCATTCGGGGAGTGTCGGCTCGCAAGTGTATCGGAATTGGAAAATGAAAGGGGAGATTCAGAGGAGAAATGTGCAGCCTTGGCAATTTCTTTTCAACAAAGAAAAACGCATTAAACAAAAAGGAAGAGGCCAGTTTGCTCTATTATGCAAAACTAACTGGAGTATACAGAGCCTGAATAAAAGAAGCTATTAGACTTTAGGGATCAAGACCAGAGAGTGGATGGAGAAAAAAAAATCCCTGTCTTTTCACAACATGAACTGGGAAATGTGCTTCATTGTATCTGAGAATAACATTTAATGTCGAGATTGTTAAGTCATGTGATGGGGGGGGTTGGGGGTCCCTTATGTGAGATCACATTAGTAAGGACATCTGAATTGCTCATTTAAACTTCATCCAAAACAAAAACAGCAAAAAAGCAGGAAAGGTTATTTTCCTCATGTTTGTATTGGAGGAAGTAAGTTGTGCACAATAGGTGCTCTTGATAGCTAATGATAGCTAACTATCATCAGTTTGTTCGAAGGACATTCTATAAAGTTAGCGAAAATCCAGACAAACCAGGAGATCCTAGAGCTTAGTCAAGAATAGCACAGAATTTTTGTCCATTGTATTCGGAAGTTTGCTGTAAATCTACTGTTTTTTTATACAATTAACTGCGATGTAAGAAACCAACAGCAAAATAATGGTGTAACACATATGTTGATTAATGGTGTTTGTGAAACCCTTGTATAAAAGCTAACCCGATATTCATCGCAACAGCACTCCATGTGTGATATTGCTTAAATGAACAGCTAGTTTCTTTTTTTTTTTTTTATAATATAATGAGAGTTACATTGTCGAGAAAAAAATGGCAAAACACCCTGACACTTTGATTTCACTGAAACTGGAGACTCCTTGTATGAATTAAATGTGAAAAACATCTGCTCAAGGGTATAAACATTTTTTTATAGTTTACTACAGAAATAGTATTTTTGACACAGCACATTTGTCTGCACATATTTTGATCTAACATCCACTTTTTTATGATAAATTTACACATATTTAAGCAATATAGAATAGAATAGAATAGAATAGAATAGAATAGTCTTTATTGTCATTGCAACAAGTACAACGAAATTTAAAGTGCCAAAACCAGCT
>JAQQZS010000015.1:23569960-23587067 GCA_030068045.1 Platyallabes tihoni | reverse complement strand
TGTAAAGCTGCTTTGAGGCAATGACAATTGCTAAAAGCGCTATACAAATAAAATTGAATTGAATTGAATTGAATTGACGTGCTTGGTTGTTTTCCTCCGGTTTCTTCCCACATGCAGATTAGGCTAATAGGCGACGTTCCTTTTATTACCCTAAAGATGATTGTTTTTCACTAAAATTACTCCCCGTTTCTTTTACAGCATTTTTGTCAGAGTTGCTTCTATAAAAAATTAATCAACACCTTCTAATGTGATGTAATTAAAGGTCCGGCGTTATTTCAGTTAAGATTAATGCTAAATATTAAACATCATTCTAATTCAATGAATTTTTATTATTTTATTATAAAGTTATAGTCATATAACATAAGTGCAGATGGTAATAGAAAAGAATTAGAAACATCTGTAGTATAAGTTCTTTTAGCAAGAAGATATACATCACCGAGGCACCCGCGGTGTTGATTCGGTCTGGTTTTAGGTGTACTTCATGACGAGAGTGATTAATTCTGGGGGATAGGAGACCGTTGCATACAGATGTGGAAGGTCATGTTTAATGGTGCCCTCACCATCAGGAGGATAGATGGAGAAAAATAAACAGAATTACGAAAGGGTTGCTGAGCCATGCATCTGGATTAGTGTGTTTGGTGTAAATCTTTAGGTGTGCCTCAAATCAAAGCCTACTTGTTCACGCAGTACATTAACTACCATTGCTAACATCTGTGTAGGGAGCCAGTCAATTAGCAGTTAGCTGTCAAGGATGTAGACTGTTTACATGAGATTTCAAGTTGCCGGAAGTGTTGCGTGTTTGAAATTCTCAGCTAAATCTTACATAGGTTTATCATCTTGAAGACTAGCATACGGAGAAAATCACACGCATTTCAGATGTGAACATGTGTTTTTCACATGTGAGTGATAATGGGAGTAATAAACACACAATAAACATAAATGCTTCAAGTGATAAAAGCGCACATGAATGTGAAAGAATCGTGTAACAAAAATCACATGCGGATATTAAAGAATCATCTGAAAAAAAAAATCACGTGATCATTAAAGAAGCATTTAAAGAAAAAAAAAGTCACATTAACCTTTAACTGGGCAAAGAACAACACTGGTAACTTTCATATTATTTGTATACTGTATTTGTATAATTATAGTATATATGTTTGGGATATTTGTTTTATTTTTAAAACATATATACAGTATATGCCTTTAACTTCATTTGTGATTTATATGTATGTTTTTATATGTACACATTTTGGAAAAAAGATTACTCTCAATGGGAACCACATCACTTTATAGGTCCTTCATTGAAATGCTTGGAAATTCAAAATTTAATATTTTTCAAAAAGCTTCACTGTTATCATTTTTAGATTGCAAATTAAGGTCAGTGAAGTTACCATATACCGTATGGTTCCTCGAATGGTAATAGGTTCTAGGGAATAGATAGATGAAGCAAATTTAGCTTAAAAATGTGCAAAAAAATCATGTGGAGAATATCACATGTGAATAATAATAATAATAAAATTAAAATTACAGTATGTACAAAAATCACAGATCAAATATGACTGAAAAATCACTGGTAAAATAAAATCAACCATGTATAAGAAGTGGTAGAAAGCAAAAATCATGTGACCAATTAAATAAATTAATTAAATCAGATAAAACAATGAATCATGTCAAAATAAATTAATCACATGTGCAATACAGTATAGGTAAAAAGAATGTCCAACAGCTGTAAAAACGAGACCATATACAATGGTGAAAAATAACTATTTGATTCCTTGCAGATTTTGTATAGTTGCCCATTTACAAAGAAATAAAGGGTCTATAATTTATGATATTTTTATTTAAAGAATAGAGACAGAATATCAAATAAAAAAAATCCAGCAAAAGCACATGATACAAATGTTATATATTGTTTTGCATTCTAATGAGTAAAATAAGTATTTGATCACCAAGCAAAACATGACTTATTACTAGGTGGAGAAACACTTGTTGGCAAGCACAGAGGTAAGACATTTCTTATGGTTGTTTACCAGGTTTCACACATCTTTACAGATCTCCTTTAAATCCTTAAGGTTTCTTGCCTGTCACTTGGCAACTCGAAGTTTCGGCTCCGTCCATAAATTTTCTATAGGATTAAGGTCTGGAGACAGGTTAGGCCACTCCATGACCTTAATGTACTTCTTCTTGAGACACTACGTTGTTGCCTTGGTGGTCTGTTTTTGGTTACTGTCATGCTGGAAGATCCATCCATTTTCCATCTTCAGCAGGTTCCCATCCAGAATTTTAGAATACATGGCCCCGTCCATTGGCCCCTCAATGTGGCAAAGTTGGCAAGTACCTTTAGCAGAGAAATAGCCCCAAAGCATGACGTTACCACCTCCGTCCTGGACTGTAGGGATGTAGGGCTATAGACAACATTTTTCATCCTCCAAACACGACAAGTCCAGTTGATGCCAAGGAGCTCAATTTTGTTCTTATCTGACTACAACACTTTCTCACAATCTTTCCCTGTTCATTGGCAAATTTCAGACGGCCCTCTACTGTACATGTGCCTTCTTGAAGAGGGGGACCTTGCTGGCGCTGAAGGATTTACAAACCATGTTACCAATGTGGACCCGACTGCCTTAAGATCATTCACAAGCTTCTTTTGTGTAGTTTTATACTGATCCCACACTTTTCTCTTGATTATCCTTACTCCATGAGGTGAAATCTTGTATGGAATTCCAGACCGAGGGCACCTGATGGTCAATTTGCATTTCTTCCATTTGCAAATAATTGCTCCAACAGTTGTCTCCTTCTCACCAAGCTTCTAGCTGAGCAGGTCTACACTCTTGTCCCTGATGTTCTTTGACAGCTCTTTTGTCTTACCCATGGTGGTGAGGTTTGAATGGATGATAGAGATTATGTGGACAGGTGGCTTTTATACACAAAAGTTATTGTTGTTAGGAGAACCTTCTTAAATTAATCTGGGTACCACATTAACAGTCTGTGGAATTATTGTCGGGTTGGAAGGGGATCAAAAACTTATTTTACTCACTGAAATGCAAAAAATGCTATTTATAACATTATAACTAATGTATTTTTTTCTTTATTTCTGATTGATACTCTCTATCTTTTAAAAATAAACCAATGATAAAAATTATACTCTTTATTTCTTTGTAAGGGGATCAAATAATCATTGTATATAGACACACACAGGAAAACAATCAACACCCATGTGGTGTGATGCAATTAAAGACAAAGTTGATTCTTTTCCATTAATATTTTTGCGTTTTTACACATTTTCAAAGCTTAAATAACTTATTCTTTATTACAGACTAACAGATGGTTCTATATTTCATCCATTTATAGTTATAATAATTAGTAAGAAACAATTATTGTTAATAAGACAAAAATATCATATTTTTGAGAAACTGTACATAACTGTCGATATTAAAACTGCTGTAATATGATGGTCATATGTGTACATTGCGAGGAATGCCTCAGGGACCATGAGGAGCTGTGAGTGCCGGATCATGACATGCATACCATTTACAACGAAATTACATTGGTGGCATATGTTTCGTCCGTGTGGTTTGGAATGCGAACAAGAGCCGAATTTTGTCAAGAAGAGAGAGACAAAGCCAGTCCAGACTGGAGATCAAACTTTTCTTTGGATGCAGTACACGCTGCAGGGAAAATGGGGAGAAGATTAATGCAGCTCGTGTTGAACGCTGGGAAATCTGTGGACTGGCACAGACTGAGTTTTGGGGGTTCTGTGGGTCACTAGGGTGGGGAGGAAAAACCACTTCCCCTGCTTGTTAAGAAAGATCATTAAAAAGTATTACTCTCCGGCTCTGCGCTCTACGCACGTCATCGCCTGCATCTGTCACAGGGCGTTTTTTAAAGATCCTGCCAGCATTCCTGCATCTTCCATTCACTTTTTTGACCGGATGGCACTCGTTCAGCAGCCCGGATAAAAATATCAGCGACATTGACAAACAGCAGCCACCATTTTATCATCGAAACTGGACTAGCCGAACAAGCATGCACGCTACTCCTAATAAATGTATGGTCGTTCCGGGAAAGCCTGCATGTTCATCATCAGAAAACGTAAACAACACCTCGGATTGTTTTAAAAGAACCAGTGAAGTCTTCTCTAATCAGTCGCCACAACCTGACAATCGTACTAGATTGAATTATGAACCATTTCCGTGCAAAGAATCTCAACTTACATGAATTTGTTTTGTCGGATCAGACCAGCAATGTTCAAATATTTAGGATGTGGCGCGAGTTAAAATGTATTACTCTTCAAATAAGTCATGATAGATTAGACTAATCCCATAATCAAAGGCAGATTTTGTGACTGGTTTCGCTGAGTCCAGTAAAAAGAGCTTGTTCTTGTCTCATTCCTGCTTTTTTTTCTAGCAACTTTGAAAGCTTGATTGCAAAAAAAAAAAAAAAAAAGCAAACAACCTGACATTTGTAAAGCAACTTGCATGCAGCGTTTTTTTTATAGCGTCTTTGAATGCTAATCGTGTCAGAAAGTAGATTAGCATGCTAGTCACATTTCAAATAACTACAGAAATTGATTAAGGACTAGTTTGTCGACTAGAAAGGGGTTTATTTAAAGCCTGGTTTTAATCCTTAGTGCTAGCTAGCATGTTTTGGGTGGCCCTTAGCTATTAAAGAAATGCTATGCTGCGCTATGATATTAAAGTGTGAGATTTGTGTGGTCAGAGTGGGGAGCGGTGACCCAGAGTTCATCTTTTTGTTTGTTTCCATGTGTGTGTGTAAGTTATGCTTGGAGGATTAGCCGAGTCGTCCTTACACGGCTCCTTCCTCTGGTTTCGCACACTCGGGTACTCCAGAGGAATCTGGCCTCTCTGCAACAAGCTGCGCTTTTTTGAAAGAAGGAAACCGAGGATACCTCCTTTCCCAGAAACGCATAGCAAGGAGCGGAGATCCATGCAAGTTTCCGAAAGGAAAGGATCAAGGAAGTGTGAGTGATGAGGCCCATTAGACATTAAAGGAAAACTCCACCCTGAAACACATTGCATAATATCGTACTGAAATGTTTACGATGTGTTTAGTGATGGTGGTGCTAATTCATCACTTGGTTCTATATTTTCATTATTATTATGTGAGAAGATAGCGTTTCTGCATTGTTCTGATTCCACAGAGGGGATGTGGTTATTGCTAGCGCAGTTGCGGTCAAACAAAAACTTTTTTTTTTTCCTTTTCTTAACATTCTGCAACAATGGGGATACTGGTGCGAATGCTGAACTCCATATCCCAGGAAGCAATGCAGCTGCGGTAGGTTAAAGCACTCAGACTTGGCTGAGCTAGTTAGTGATCTGAGAGTTAGCAGGTGAGATAGAAAGTGCACTGCATCGCTTTTTTTTAAATAGAGATGAAGTGAGGGCTAAATAATACTATCAGAAAGTAGAATGGCATTATGGGTAATGTAGGAACAAACAATAAAAAAAAGACATCCATCCAAAACAGAAAGTTTTTTTTTTTTTTTTTTAAGAAAAATAAGTTTAATAAATCTGTCATGAATGTTTTCCCATCACTCTTACTGTATATTTCTCTTTCACACCATCTATCTGAAACCACCAGGGAGTAGGACATGAGCGTACATCCCTCAGAAACAATCTCTTGCCGCCTCTAGTCCAATTAGCTCCCTGCTCTACTGCTGGTGATTGCATTTGCCTCGCTTGCACAAAGCACAAGTCCATTCTAAAGCAAGATGGGAGTTTGAGAGTGAAAATGAAGATGTGAGTAGACCAGGATTAGCGCTTCATCTCTGAGCACTGTGATCTTCACTCGTTTCATCCTCATCAAGTCATTGCGAGCGATTGAGATGGGAGCCAAAGGAAGTAAAAAAGAAAGACTTGAGAGTAGATTGCATGTTAGTCTAATCCCTGCACACACACACACACACACACACACCTCGGAGTCGCCAGCTAGTTTGGAGAGTTGAGAAACTTCCCATTTGTTGTCATTTAAAGCGCTATCATGGCTAATAACAGGGAGGATTAGAACGGTTGCCTTTTGATCCCATAATCCCCTGCCTCCCGCTCTCAGATCATCAAAATCCCACAAACTCAAGCAGATTTCAGAAGCATTACAGGCGAACTGACCCTAGATCGCAAAAAAAAAAAATAGAGAAAGGTCTCTTTTTCCGTGTATTCCTCACATACAGTACTGTACAAGCCTGCCAGTCATTATCTGCAACAGCCGTCTTGAAAAGTTCCCCAGAACACATCAGGTTTAATCGCTAAAACTAATTATGCAGAAGATTTAATTATTTAATGTTTTTAATGCACACAAAACTGCTGAAGCGACTTTAAAATATTTGAAACATATTTCTAGTGAACAACTTGGAGCGCTTACACAAACAACTAATAAATCATGTGACTTTCTACATGAAGTGTTAAATACTATTCTTGGTTTTGTATGTGATTTTTTATTTTTTATTATTATTTTTTTTTACATTTTTATTTTCATTAACTATTTCAGATGAATTAATTTTCACATTGGTATTTTTTACAGTATATACATTTGATTATTTACATGATTCACCCCTTTTTTATTTTTATTTTTAGCAATTTTTAAAATGATTTATGTAATTATCACTGATTATTGGGGATCAAAACTGAACAAAACTTTAACAAAGGGTGCTACATACAGTGAGACTTACTGTATACTACACAAGTGCTCGTTATCCAACAACGTGCCTCAAGTGCCCTTCATCTTATGTGGTGTGATGTGGTCATGTGCTGTGCAGTGGCTTGTGGGTATTTTACCTTTTTTACAATGCAATTTTATTTCTCACAATTACAAGGGGTGTTTGAATAAAACCAGTTAGAAAATAACAGAACAGAAAAGCAAAATAACAGAACGAGCGGTACGGTGGTGTACTGTAGTGGTTAGCACTGTCATCTAGCTCCTTGGTTCGATTCCTGCCTTGGGGTCTGTGTGCATGGAGTTTGCATGTTCCTCCGTGCTTGGTGGGTTTCATCCGGGAACTCCGGTTTCCTCCCACAGTCCAAAGACATACAGATTAGGCTATTTGGCATTTCCAAATTGCCCATAGTTTTGTGAATAAGCGTGTATGTGTGTGTGTGTGTGTGTGTGTGTGTGTGTGTGTGTATGTGTGTGTGTGTGTGTGCCCTGCGATGGATTGGCACCCTATCCATCATGTACTTATGCTCTAAGGCTCCAGACCCCCCGCGACCCTTTACAGGATAAAGCAGTATAGATAATGAGTGAGTGGGAATAACAGAACACTTAAAATAAAAACTCCATATACTTCCTATATAATCCCCTGCTACACTAATGCACTTATCCCAAGGTTTGACTAGTGTTTGGATACCATCAAGGTAGAAAGTTTTCTCAGTACCCCCTAGCCATGATCAGACTGCCTGCTTCACGTCTGAAACACCGGCCTCCCAGGAACTGCTTTAAAGGCCCAAACATGTGGAAATGGGTTGGAGCTCAGGACTGTACGAGGGATGTGGCAATAACTTCCAGTTGAGTTCCTGTAACGTGCAAGTGGTGTTGTTGAATGATTGTGTGTACAGTTCCCAAAGACAGATGCGTCTCTTTGTTCCTGAAGTTATCTGACGATTTTCAAAGTATCTGGTGTTCCACTTGCTGAATGTTCACCAGAACGACTGCAGTGAGCTCCGGGCTACCTCTGACAGATCATTCACTTTTCTTTAAAATGTTTGCAACATTCAAATATTTAATATTTGTATAGTCTCATCACCATACTGCGCGTGAAGTTTTCTGTTTTGTCAATTGGTTTTATGCCCTCATTTAACCAAAAATGTCATCATAAGTCCCAATTAGATTTGAACACCCTTCATAAATGTGATTTGTTACAGTAGTTTTCCTATTTTAATTGTTGTTGCTCATGATTCATTTAGTTCCATGTTCTGTTTTCATGTTCAGAGAACAGCAGAGCTGAGCAACAAGCCAGGCTTACAGTACGGGATCTTCCTATTTGAGGTCACATTAGGGGGAAAATCTACCGTAACTGGCTGTTTAAGTTCTGGAACACTGGAGACCCATCCTAATGTATAAAATTATGAAAAAGTGAATTTTGTTCAATATGTCCCCTTTAAAGTCTAGCATAAGATACCAATCTAAGCTTTTGAACAGAAAAATGGAAAAATCCATGTGGTGTGATGCAGTTTATTTTTATTTTCACATTTTCTTTTAATTAGCCATATGATTATGAAGTGAGATTAAAGCTAAGAGAAATCCTTCTTATGTCCTGTAGACTAATAACTACTTTATCATACTGTATTTCACTCACAGCATACTGTATTTCAGCAATGGCATCTAACGCACTATTAAAAATAATTGAAGACCCTACAGGATAGTAGAGTGGGTGAAGAGTGCATCATGGTGTGTCATATAAAGATGGACAGCGTGAACATTAATAGCACGACCGCTCATTCCTAAAGGACTCAGCTTGGGTTTCTGCCTTCTCCCCTAAAACGCCTGCGGGATTATCACTACGCTCCCATTCCCCTACCTCGTTCTCCTTCCCTCGGCTCATCCTGCTGGCCCTTTTTCCTCCACGCCACGAGCAACCACACCATGAAGATCAGAGCTGGCGGTGTTTTCGATGCTAGCAATGGGGAGGAAGGGAGAGCGAGAGAGAGAAAGAAAGCAATTTACAGAAAAGGAAGCTGGCACGTGTGTGAACAGCGGAACTAATTAATGAACAGGGCTCCGGTTTTGTAGGGCAGCCAAAGTGCTATAAAGGAAATAAAGAAAGAAGAGAGCAAACCAGAGGAAATTATAGCCTCCCAAAAAAAAAGATGTTTGACCAAAACGAGGAAAGCCAAACATGTTCCTTTCTTATTAATTGCACTTTTTCTTGCTTTTTTCACCTGGAGTTTCATGTAGCGTGCAGAACTGCTAGCCAAAATGCACGCTCAGAAAAAAGGTTTGTAAATTGGAGTTTTAATGTAAATCTGCCTTGTGATATTATTCATTCGTTTATTGGAGGTTCACACGTTGGCTTTTACAAAGAAGAATTCCTTTCTGACACGTGGATCTGAACAGCACTTTTGCATGCAGGTAGTCATTCCTTTATTATCCCATAAGACATTTTACTATGGTATCTACCATAGTAACTATAGTTACTATACAATAGTATTACTGTGGTAATTCAGACATTACCATTACATCAAAGTATACAGCATACTACTGTTGTGGTACCATAGTATGTACTTGCTGAACTTTGGTTGCCACAGTGCTACCCAATAAGTCCCATGGTATTTACCAGAGTATAGTGTATCAACTTTTGGAGGTTAACATAATGGGTTGAATTGCACTGCAGAGGTCACTATATAAATATTGTGTGGCATATAAATTTGTATAACATTTTTTTAAAAGGTATCCTGGTAATCAAGAGTCAATTACAGTGTTACTGTACGAAGAAGTTTAGGTTTTACACATCAGTGAGACCGTCTGTCTTTTCCACTGACGATAGCCAAGATATCTTTCCCCACCATAACCAGAGCTTGATATAGGATGCAATGTGGTCAGTAAGGGCCAATCAGTTTACTGTATAAGCAGTGACAAGAGGTGACACAAAGCAGAACACATCATGGTTTGGTAGAACCGAGCCCCAAACTGCCCCTTTTTTTTTTTCAGAAGGAACCAGGCAACACTTGTGTGGAATAGTCTCGGGCTCGGAGACACACTTCACTGCAAAATATTTAAAATGTGAAAATGACCTTGGAAGAACATAATAGTGGTTCTGGTGTGGCTTCAGCTTGCCTTCCTGCCAAAAAGTAGAAACAGTTGAATGATGACCAAAATTAACAAATGAACAAGTGAAACATAGTTAAAGTTCAATGTCGGTCTTTGTAGAACAGTTTTCTTCCTTGTAATGATGTTTATATTGTAAGTACTTTTTTTTCCAAGCAATATGACTAGCCAATACCTTATTTCCCTTCAAGACTTTTCCATCTTTGAAACCATATGAATTCTAGTCATTAGAGAGATCACATGGTAACTGTAAAAAAAAATTAAAAAAAAAACACCAGTTCCTTCGGAGTTTTTTTTTTGGCTAGTCATGGTTTGTAATTTTTTATTTTGTGCTTGTACAGCAATGTGCACAATTCACAGTGGTTCAATTAAAGTGGTGGAAAACCTCCAAAGCTAACAAATCAAGACCATGCCTTAATGACTAATTCGAATGGGTTTCCTTTGGGTTATCTTGATCCCTTGGAGGCGTGGCTTGTGGTCTCAAATTTTAAAACATGAAAAACTGATTGAAACTTTAATTTATCAAATACAGCATCAGTCACATAGTAGCAGGACCTGTGCCTTGTTTTTGTCCAAAGTTGCTAGCTTGCTCATGTTAGCGGTTTACAGAGTAATTACGTTTCCAATAAAACCACAACATCCCCAAACCCCCATAGAATCTAGTTGACAATAATAATATAACATAATAAAACACTAACAGTTAACATTTCTGTGTATCTGTCTTCTCTACTCATTGACCATTGGGATTTCCAATACTGATCTGGCTAAGATAGTGGACGATCTGAACCTGTTCTTCCTAGAAGCAAAGTCAAGCACATTGCCTTCCCTTGCAAAAAATCAAGCTCTACCATGAGGATGCTGATGGTTGCTTGTTTGCAACCATGTGTTAGGCTCGTCCAAGCCATTTAATTTCTCCTGAAATGGATTTTCTTAACGATTTTTGATCATAACACATCATGATTGGTTTTGTAAACATTTTGAGGTCGAGATTCCTGAGCCTTAGGGGAAAGAAATGAGGTTCTGGAGGGCCTCCAAAACAGGAAGTGGTGCTGAGGTTAAAACTGGGGGGGAGCCCACAAGAAAATGTAGCAGCTGTAAAACCCACGCTGGGTTCTTGAATACCTCTCTGATGGATTTTTATTCTTAAAATGAGGGGGGTGAAATGAAAGACAGGGTTGAGAGCAGACTGGAAGGCAGGGCATGCGGTATTTACTTTAGATTCTGAGATGCGACCTGTTTTTTAAGCCTGACCACAAAAAGAGATGAATGGAGCTGCTGAGGACCGGAAGCCACAGGGTAGCCATGTCAAAAAGGACCTCAGTGAAATACAGCTCAGAGCACTGGAGAGGGAGTAGTGAGAGTGAGGAGGATTCAGAATGATGCTGAGTCTAAAGCTGAACTCGGGGTTAGATTTTTATGGGAGGAAGTTATTAAAGGAAGGTCATGTAGTGAACCACGAGCCAGGGTCGTAACCTCAGCTTCACCACCAAGCGGGCCATTGCTCTCTCCATATATAAAGGGATGCAAGTTCTTTTAACCACCAGAAGAATTTAAAATACACCATGCATGCCCCATTCCCAACTCTGCACGTGGCCTCATATACAGGGGGTCCTCTGTGTTCTGCAGCTCAGGAATGGTTGATAGAGAACCACGGGTTGTTAGAGATGAGTAACGTGTCAACTATAGGGGGTCACTCCATCTCATTAGTCCAGTGCACCAGGGCAATCTGTTATTTATGCCGCAAGATTCGAGTCCTTCAGCACTTTGCACAACCTCTCCCACTTATAACTCCTACAGAGTTTTAAATATCTCAGAGCTCTCGGGTAATATTAGTGTAAAAGTTTTCCAGTCCATCTTAGACAAGAAGCCTCAAAGGCTTAGCAGCTGTGCTCTTTGTACATGCTGTGTTTCAACCAAATATGATATCTATTTGATCAAGATGCACCTTAGTGTTCCCATACTTTCTGGCTTTAAAGCTTTTAAATGCTCATGACATTTACTATCATTTAAAGAAATGGGATTTCATGCCAAATAACAAGAGTGTTACTGTTGGTTGATGTTTTTTGGGAGTAGAGAGCAATGTAGTAGCTAGCATTGAATGTCTTCAATGTAATCAATTCTCATGTTCAGTGTTTTCCAAAAGAACTCCACATCCACAGTAACCCTGACCAGAATAAAGTGCTTGCTGCAGGTAATTGAATAAATGAATGGATAAATGAATGACCACAAGAAGCTATTAACTAGAGATGATGCCCCAAATCCTCTAAGACAAATAAGCTGTTAAGGGTTCAATTAGTTATGGAAAACTGGCCATTGGCAGGTCTAGCTAAAGAAAAGAAAAGAAAGAAAGAAAAAAAAGATTTTTCCATAGCTGGAACATAGCTGTAATGTTGGAGCTTTGAGTGTTTAAGAAATACTGATAAACTTCTTGTGAAGTGTTGTGGAGATCTTTGGACCAGATCAACCATTCCCTTTTTTGTTCCAAGGCAGACCAGTTACTTTCCCACCACAATTACGGACACGTCCCTTATTCATGCTGATGGATAGCATGTGGCTTTACATTCAAACAGCACTTTTGCTCGAAGTGAGAGTGAGAGCGAGACAGCAGGCACAGTGGGTGAGCTCTCTAAGGCCAGACTAAACACTGGGTAAAAGCAGATGAACTAGGAGTCCATTTAGCATGAGTACACTCAGTACCCTGCTCATAGACACAACGCCAACTGCTGATAAGATCTGAGCCAATAGGACCTGTTTACGTTGGGATTTCCAAGGTTTTAATTGTAGCAATGACGCAAAACTCTGCTAACCCCTTTGAGTACAAGTAGTGTGTTCACGTGGTTCCTATTAATTTCTGAATGATGTACTAGAATTATTACCCAATAATCATGAAATTAGTCATGTTAGTAAACTGCAGAAATTCACGTACTAGCCACCAGCTTAGTGCGCAAAATAAATCGAGATCTAGTCTGTGTTCTTGAACGAGCACAGCCAGCAAAACTGAACTAGTGTGAAAGGGCGGAGACCATTTAAGAAGCCACATGGTGTAGCAGACCGAGCCAATATTCTGGTTTTGTGTTTCCCAAAGAATGTTGTCTGTTGTCTGGCCCTGTCTAATTCATGACCTGCAGCCTTTCTGAGCTTTAATGGACTCCTCAGGTACATGCAAAACAGGCATAAAATGTAGCTTTCCGGCAAGCCATTGGGTTTGACCCTAGCTTGACCGCGCTTCTCTCAGTGATTCATGGGATTACAGGGGTGATACAGTCAATTCCAAAAATTCCAGCACGAACGTACTTAGCCTTGACCCAACACCTGAGCTGTACATATCACAGAACACAGGAGCACTATAAATTACATTTTGTGTGTGTGTGTGTGTGTGTGTGTGTGTGTGTGTGTATGTTTTCGTTTATGGCTACATGGCTTCATTCACCAAGAACTGGCCAGTGTAAGGATAAGAAGCACTAGATTTGTCTGTTATTCTATCGAAAAAAGAATAATTTGACTGATTTGGCGATTCCTTAAAAACTATCATTGACATCGTCAATGTCGCAATGTGAAACCTGATTGATCTCTATTATATTATGATGCATCAACTACACAATTTGCCTGATACATTATGGAAAGGAGTTTTAGCGTTTATAGAAGAGAGAGAGAGAGAGAGAGAGAGAGAGAGAGAGAGAGAGAGAGAAAAGAGACAGACATTGTTTTGCAGAGGTTGGACAACATTGGACAGCACATTGAGTATAAGGTCAGCACTGTGGCTTCTCACCCCCAGGGTCAAGGGCTAGAGTTCCGCCTAGGGTCTGTGTGGAGTTTTCATGTTGGTGGGTTTCCTCCGGGTACTCTGTTTTCCTCCCACAGTCCAAAGACATGCGGATTAGGCTAATTGGAGTTCCCAAATTGCCCATAATGTGTGTGCGCAATGTGGTGGACTGGGTGCCAGGGTGTACCCCGCCTCCTGCCCAAAGTCTCCTGGGATACGGTCCGCCCGTATTTTTATGGGGGGAAAAATGTCTGTGTCCTCTTGTTGGGATAGTGGTGCCTCAAACGGTTAAGGCTCTGCTTCCTCTGATTGGAAGATCGGGAGGTCCAAACTCCAGCTCTGTCAAGTTTCCACTTAAGATAAGATAAGATAAGATAAACCTTTATTAGTCCCACAAGTGGGAAATTTGTTTTGCCACGGCAGAAAGTGGACAGTACAAAATTAAAAATGAAGAAACAACAGAATAAAGTAAAATAAAATAGAAACAAAAAATTGAATACTAACAGTATAAAATGTACACGATACCATATGGATATAGAATATGGACATCTGTGTAGTAAAATATTTACATAAATATATTTTTAGACTATACAGTATGTAAACAGAGTTGACTAAGTGATATGTCTGTACACAATGAGTATACAGTATGTATACATACAGACACTGTACATACTGTAGTGAGTGACAGGCATTAACAGTAATGTTTTAAATCTTTAAAATTGCATACTTTGCCCAGTTATGGTGGTTCCCCCAAGACAGAAAAAAAATTGCACATGTTCCACCATAGTATTGCACATAACTACCATGGTGTATTTGATGTGTGTGTTTGTTCGTTGAGCCCTTGAGCAGGGCCCTTATCTGCTCCAGTGGGTGCTGTCTCCTGGCTGACCCTATGTTCTAACCCTGGCTTGCTAACTGAGATACTGTAAGTGAAAAAAAAAATCACTGTGCTGTAAGATATTTGTAACTACAGATTTAATTGCAGTCTTAGAACCTGAAGATATTTCAGAGTTTATGGTTCTTCTGAGGACAAATTCAGACTACTGCCCCATCCTGGTCTGTAGAGCTACAGTATTTCACATACAGGCAGAGTGTCTCTATCAATATCCTCTGCCAGATGTTGTCTATGAGGCGTGTTTGAGTGCTTGCTTTTTTGCTATCCTGAAATTTTACTTCCTTACTCTTCAAGAACCACTTCATCCTGGTCTGGGATGGGTTGATCCTGGAATACATGCAGTATGCGATGCCTAGATGGGATGCCAAAGCATCACAGGGCATTTTACACACATTCGCACCTATGATGTGTTTAGCCAGTCCATGCACTGAAGTATGAGGAAGCCAGAGAACCTGAAGAACACCATACAGTGTTCATGGAGAGAAAACTATCCTGAGCTCAGGATCGAACCTGGGACCCTGGAGCTGTAAGGAAGCTTGTGTTACGACACACACTCTTTGAGGATGTCTATTAATCACTCATCATAAAAATAAAAGATTTGCTTTGATTGTTTGGGAAACAGCAGCTATATGCATCCCTCCTTCTCCTTTATCCTGCATGCGATTGACTTTTACACAAAAGCATCTTTGACTTCCGATCAATCGGAAACCCATAGTCTCCGAGGGAGAATAAAAAAGAAAAGAAAACCTCACGTCTCTCTCCACATGGTTAAGTGTTTCTATATGTCTCCGTGTGTGTCCGTGTGTATGCGCATACATGATTACCCGTTCTGACACTCATGTCACGCCCGACATGACGGTGATTAAGTCTCCAGCGAGGCCCATCTCTCGATCTGCGCTGGCTTCAAAGCAACGTCAACCAACTCCAACCTATTATAGAGTCAAAGTGGCTGACGTTTCCTGGATTCAGCTCCCCGAATCCAAACACTCGCGCTCTTTACTTTGGCGTGTGAGAACTGAAATGAAGCTATGAACTCGAATATCATTTTTCACAACTCTGCTGAGAGTTGAGAGCTGCGAGCAGCTTTCCATCAATTCAGAGGTGGGCTGCCTGTGAAGAGTGTGTGTGTGTGTGTGTGTGTTGGTGGGCGAATGAGTCCCAGTGTGGCCTTTTGATGAGAAACCATCCTTTTCTGATGTGGAATATTATTGATGCGGGCTGATGAGGTGTGTGTATATGTGTGTGTGTGCTGAACTTATCCGAACTTGCAGAACTTCTTTCCTGCTTCTGCGTCTCACACACACACACACACACACTATAATCCGTTCCCACTCCATCAACCCTTAGCATAATTCCCATCCATTATGATTTAATTCAGTCACACGTTACGACAGACCTAATTCGACTTCTTCCACCAACGTGAATAAGAAAAAAAATACACGTTTTTAAAAAAAAGTAATGTTATGTAAGTCTTTTCAAATAACAACTAGATCAACACTATATAGTTTTTTACTCCCCTTGAAATTCTTTTTGTGTGAGTGTCGCTTTGCTCCGATCTTATCTGAAGCATCTCCTTACGGAAGGGCGAGCTCGCCTCGTGCCCACGCCAGGCCGAGTTTCAACCACACACAGCGGTAATCTCAGGCTTTCAGACGTGTTTCGTGCTAACCCTGATGGTAACTGAGGTGAAAACCAACGCTGTGTGCTTTGCTCCCTGTGTGTTTGGTAACGTACATTTATGCGAGTTTGAATTCAGACTGTAGATCTTAAAAGCAACGTTCAGTTGGTTTAAATGTGCATCATTGTGCTATATTGAGGACAAAATAAAATTCAATACAATAACTGTTTATGGGTTAGCCCTGTTGCCTTGCCTCTCCAGGGTCCAAGTTTGATTCCCGCCTTGGGTTTGTGTGTGTGGAGCTTGTTTTCCTCTGGGTATTCTGGTTTCTTCCAACAGACCAAAAGACATGCAGGTTAGGCTAATTGATGTTCCCAAATTGCCCAAAGTGTCTGAATGAGTGTGTCCTGCAATGGATTGGCACCCCATCCATGGTGTACCCTGCATTGTGCCCTAAGTCTCCTGGCATAGGCTCCAGTCCCCCCCCATGACCCTCCATACAGGATAAAGCGGTATAGACTATGAGTGAGTGAGTGAGAATAGCTTATGGTATAATTCCGTTATACCAAAGTGTTGCTGAATTCTCAATTCTAATTCGTTAAAAGCTGTTGAGTCAACTTTTATCATAGTATCATTGACTTTTTAAAAGGTTTCCATATTAATACAACCAGAAATCAAATTAAACAGTGTGTTGCATAACACTGATGTGGTCATGTTTGCTACAAGAAGTTTATTCAGCATATACAGAAGGAGACTCCAGCGTCACAGTTCATCTCTCTCTCTTTCTCTCTCTCTCTCTTCCAGTTATAAGGACAAGTGAAAGCACATTCAAGTTCCTTCAAATTCATATTCATATGAGTGTCACGGTTTCTCCCATGTGTGTCATGCACACTCAATCTGCGGCCTGCACTAGGACCCAGAAGTAAGACGGTCGCCTACCAGGAAGTATAAGAGGAGTAAACAAACCACAGCTTACTGCTCAGTCATTGAGTTTCGGCCCATGTCGGTTCAGGTTGGCTTTCTACAAAACCGTGAGTACTCACCATTTTTGGTT
>JAQQZS010000015.1:23536704-23548172 GCA_030068045.1 Platyallabes tihoni | reverse complement strand
TCCTTTTATACTTCCTGGTTTGACGCCCGCCTTACTTCCGGGTCCTAGTGCTAGGCGCAGACTGAGTGTGCATGACATCTACAGTGCCAGTCTATGTTAGTCTATGGTAGTGTGAGTCTGTGAGAGCCAAAGGTAGACTATAATGTAACTCTAGGTTATAGTGTGAGAGTGTGTTACCCTATGGTAGCCTGAGTCTGTGTGAGTCTATGTTAGTCTATAATGTAAGCCTCCGTTAGCCTATAGTAAGTCTGTATTAGCCTATAGTGTGAATCTATGCTAGTCCATATTAGCCTACAGTGTGAGTCTATGGTAGTCTATAGCATTGTTAACTGTAAATATGTGTAAAAAAATTGATCAACATACACACAGGACTCTGAAGAAAGTTTCTGTTATGGAATGAAATTTTTAAAAAGAAAAACATTTACGTAAACCTTTTCTAGGAATGGTTCTTCAATGAAGCCCATTCTTTGTCAAAGATATTATCAAGCACAGGAAATGAAAATATGACCTTTTTCATGACTGATTTGTTCTCCAAGTTCAATGCGTCACTCACCTTTCAAAGAAACATGCAGGTCTTTCAGATTGCAACCGTCCATTTTAAAGCAAAAGGATAACAAAACAAAAGACCCACCCCCCCCCCTCCAAAAATCTGATTTCATATCTTTGATCCAATGATGCAGAAATAAACCACGGTTCAAAACTGAGCTACCCGCACCAGCTCCTAACGTCACCTTGTCCCTCACATCATCACAGAGCAAATCAACACTGGCCTTGACAAAACATCAAACATTACAAGCAGAAATCAACCACAAACAGCTGATAAAAGTAGATGTCATTGAGGCCGGATGGTAGCCGAGCGTCCGATGACTGCGACTGAGAAACATCCTTCATGACCTGCCTCGTGGACAACAGAGACCTGACTGTCTATCAGTGGATGACGTCAACCGGAATAAAACACGTCTTTCAGTGCGAATCGAATGATGTCATCGGTATGTTGTTTCAACGTAGGTCGTCCATGCAATCGTTGAATTAGTGAAGCTCAATGGTTGTACGGTCACACGGTGTTCCAGATACAATGAAAGAAACAGTATACAGTCTGCAGGGTTGTGTTCAATTGTATGGTTGTGTTTTTGCTGTCTGCTTTTGTGAATCCTTGGTTTTCTCCTGTATGCTAGACCGCACCGTGTCCTTTCCCTTTTCAGGTCATGACCGGGTCTGCTTAATGGTGATACATGAGCTGTGAAGTGCTGGGTCTGTTTCATGTGCCGCGATGGTGTTATCTCCTGTATTACAGCGAAGCGGAGCAGGCAGAGAAGCTCGGACAGCCCTGATAAAAGAGCCTGAACACCTTACGTCGGACAGGGCACATTCATCAGAGCACACACGCGCACACACACACACACACACGTATACACATGCACATTCTGTAGATGGGAGTTAGAATATACCTTTCCAGAAAGAAGAACAATAGTCTGAAACACACCAGCAAGTCCACCTCGGAATGGCTCAACAAAACAAAATTAGGGTTTTAGAGTGGCCTAATCAAAGTCCTGACTTTTGATTAGATTCCGATTGAGGTAACCGTAAACAATCCTCCAATGTGGCAGAATTAAAACACTTCTGCATAGTGGGCCAAAATGCCTCCACAGCAATGTGAAAGATTATTTGCCAGTTATCTTGATTGCAATTGTTGCCTTCAAGGGTAGCACAAGCAGTTATTACATTTAGGAGCAATTACTTTTTCACATAGGGCCAGGCAGTTTTGGACAGCTTTATGCCAAGTACTGTATTTAAAAGAAAAAATCGAGATTTTTATCTGTGGTTTTGGCCTTTAGTCCACATGCAAACGGAGTTTTGGACGTTGAAAACTGAGCTTTCAGTGGTGTTACTGAGTAAATGGAGATTTTGGCTTGTTGTAACGTCACCTTATGTGCCGATGATGTCAATGTGTGTGTGCTAGTCTCCTTGATTTGACGGCAGCTTTGTTTATGAGGATATTTGTGCAATGTTGGATTTAAAGTAAATGTAAAGGCTTTACATGGGATTTACACATTACTTTAACAAACGAAGGAGCCTGAATGTACTACGAAGCTCACTGCCGCTACTGTACATACTCTGAACTCTGAACTTTGAACTCTGAACTTTTGGACGAGACCCGTCGGACTTCTAGAAAGCGCAACCGGTAATGACGTTTCTGGCTTCTGATTCTCCCCCTGTTGATTAGGGACGCTCCGAACAGCAATTAACAAGGCTTGTTGCATTTTCATGTGGACAAAGATATTTTTTAAACGTGGGTCGTGTGAACAGAATTATAAAAAAGAAAAAAAAAGTAGAATAATCACAGATTTAAAAAATACCTGGCTACGTGTGGACATGGCCTTATTCCCTTAATAAATGAAATCATGATTTAAAAACTGCAATTTGTATCTCCTCTGATTATCTTTGTGTTATATAATTTTTTTTGATTATCTCAATCATTTAAGTGTGACAAATATGTCAAAAAACAAACAAACAAACAAAAAAAAACACTTTTGAAAAAGGGTGCAAATACTTTTTCGCGGCACTGTACCTGGTCCATAATATAATCAATCCCTCCGCTTCAGCAGGCTCCCCACAGAGCCTTGACATGCAGCTTGTGGAGTGTGTGTGTGTGTGTGTGTGTGTGTGTGACCAGGACTGTGTGCCAGCTTTAGGACCTTACTTGACATGCTTTCAGTGTGTGTGTGTGTGTGTGAGCCCTGATGACATCATGTATTCCTGCCACCTTCGATTTTGAAATAATGATCTATTTCTCTGGTTGTGTGTCGAGTCGTGTCGTGTGTTTGGATTATAATAAATGTGTGTGTATATTTTGGAGATAAAGTTCTACAAGTTGTCATTCTTTGAGGGTTTCCACAGAGGAGCAAACCTGATCAAGGCTTCATTATGTTTAATGTATATGAACAAACTCATTATTACATTCACACATGGCCTCAGCTGAGCCGTGGCAATAAAATCGTTTTTATGAACGAAGCTGGAATAAGTACAATAAAGTACAGGGTTACTGTGATGCGTCTAGTGTGGAGTGATACACTTCACATTTCAGGTGCATCTGTCTCTCCCATTGTTCTGTCTTCAATCCTCTCGCTTTCTCTCAATCTTTCTCTTTCTCTCTCTTTATGAAATGACTTCACCATGTGGCACGAACGAAACGAAACTCTCACTAATCACCAACTGGGACCACACACACACACACACACACACACACACACACACGTTCTGTACAGTATGAGTTAGATGACGAGTAGCTGAAAGGACACAAACAAACTCCCACATGAAGATGCAAGGTGCCAACCTTCCATGCACACACATGCACACACACACACACACACACACACACACACACAGAGAAACAGATCCGTTTTCAAAGCCACGCGCTTCGCCAAGTGCCTGACATCAGAGTATCTGCTTTGGGGAGTCTTCTTATGTCTTTCCATTTTTTAAACGCAATTAGATCTGATCGCTCAGCACACACACACACACTTTCTCTCTCTCACACACATAAACACAATATCACAAGACACGAAACCCATGCTATGTCTTTATTCACTTCAGCTTAATGCACTTGTTTTCCAGCTGTTTATTTGGCCTCCAGCCGCTCGTGACCGTGAACTGGCCCTTTCTTGAGGGCGTGGTTCGTCATGGTTCAGGTGGGCGGGGCTCTGTTTGGGCTGCCTGACCACCCACTCTAAAGCCACCTTTAATTGTCACATCTGGAAAATGAACCACTATTAAATCCAATGACTGCCATTTAAGCAGCCTTTAGAGATTACAGCACATGTGTGTGTGTGTGTGTGTGTGTGTGTACGTCCTCCTGTGTATAGATTCATGAGGCCGGGCAGTAAGTGACAGCACTCGCCCAGATGTACAAGTTCCTAAACAAACAGCTAGTTACAATCTTTCGCTTTTGAAACACCACTGAGACGAGGGTAGATTACAACCACCTGCGCTGGGCCTCAGCCCTTTCAAAACACTGAACGAAATTCATTTATATGTTGCGATAATTGCCCCTAATTGTTTCTTTGAAGGAAAGCAGCGGGGCAAGCAGCATCTGGCACACATATGCTTGCACACTGAGTCCGAGTCGGTGCCCAGCGGGATGCCAGGGTGGTGCTAATCCGGTCCGAGCTGCACTTCGAGTCAGAATGGACGGAGCGTACCACTGGGTTCTTTTAAGCCGCTCAGGATGCGTGTTGACCCGAGTTTGAAGATGTACAGCGGAAGCCACGGTCCCTCTGATCCTCTATCACCAGCTCTCTGAGATGTTCTGACCTGCGGCAGATGATGAACCTGTGCTGCTAAACGGCTGTAGGGTGGCAGGTTCTCCACAGGGAACCTACAAGTGTGCGGAGCTCCAGCTCCAGCTCTGGAATGTCTCCTGCGTTATGTCTCTCCATATATAAGAGTAGAGGGAAGGCGCACTCAAAGTTGTGGTTTCAAAAGACCGTATATAATTATGTACTCAGGCGCACACACATACGTAGCCACATACAAATACACAAAGACAACCGCATATCCATTGAACTTGCGTGCCATTAAAACAAACATGAACACCTATAAAAACAGGCAGAGAGAGAGAGAGAGAGAGAGAGAGAGAGACTCTGCGAAAGGGTTGGCATGCAGTTTATTTCCAACCTGGCCAGGCCTCAGTAACGTCTCTCTTCACTTACTTAGCAGATCTTCCACCTCAGGCGTGTTTATGTATTTCTCCCGTTTCTTCTGTCTCATAATCCCCCCCAGATTTCAGATCTTCCTGATGGATTCCTCCTCCAGGGAATCTTCCCAATACCCAGGAATGTCTGCGTTCTAAATGCACCTGGTGTCCAATCAAAACTCCAAATCAGGGCTTGATTGAACGCAGTGCTTTTCTGCAAGACATTAAGGATTAGACAATGTTCTCACGAATAAGCTTCACAGACGTCTAGAGGTAGAGTCGGATCCCACATGACCGAAGGTGGCAGTGCTTTGGAAGAACTCCCTGACACGAGACAAGAGACACGAGAAAACTCGAGTCGTAAAAACACACCGTGTGTTGAAAGGATATTCAGTAAAGCCGCAGGACATACTTTATTATTATGGCAGCAGCTTTTAGATGTAGATAAACAGTTTGAAGGTGAATCAGGGGGAATTATTTGATATCAATGCTCATTTTGGAAGCGTAAATACTTTTAGGTATTCACATGAGTCCATCCCCAGCAGCGCCAAAGAAGAAAGAACAGAGCATGAGCGGTCTAAATGTGTTCTACTGGGAACATTTCATCTGTTTGCTAATACGTTCTTCCATGCTAAGTCAAGGCATTAGCATCAATCACAAGATAGTGGAAGCGACCGCAAAAGCTTTCCCCGACCCAACAAAACTCTGAGGTCATCCTGAACACTTCGAAAGAAGACCATCCCTTAGAAACTACGGTGCTCGGGGGAGCTTCGGTGCACTAGACTACACTTAAATACTAACACACACACATAATTATATAACACCGCTTGTTGAAAAAAGGTCTGCTCCTACTTAGCCCTGTGCCTGGCCCAGCTGGAATTGTTGTTCCTGAAAAGAGGATGGAGCCAATTCCTGCAACATGCTTCTAATCATGTTCAAACCGGACCCTGCTTTTTCGGAGCCGAGAACAAAGAACGCTCCTCAAACTACAGAGTGGAAAACCGAGTGCGAAGCTCAGGAGAGATCTCGTACATGTGCATATGTCATTACCCATGTGTCCCATTACTGCAACGCAATTCAAAACACCCAAATCGGCTCCAATCGCATCGCAGGTGGGCGTGATATGAAAGCGGCACGCTCCTCTGTAGCTCTCTAGAGTTACCTATTGTTTTTAACCCGCTATGACAACAGGATAAACCGCTATTATGGAGGATAGGGGCTCCTGCCGAGACCTGAGGGGCTACTGAAGCTCCTGCGCCGCTTTGAAGATGAGGAACTGCTTTAGAAATGTGTTAAATGAGCGATAATCCCTCACAAATGTTCCTCGCGATGCTCCTATCCCAGCTCGCCAGGGGTGGCAGGAGAGCACGTGAAAAAGTGCCGGATGTTCAGCGGAAAGACATGGACGTCTACCATGTCTAAGTTATGGCTTTTCAGCAGCACTGAAACAAGGCCTTTTATGGCTTTATTTGAAACATGCTCCCGCGTTCCTGTTCAATGCAAAGTAGCCAGGGATTCACTGGGAATGAATCATCTCCAGTGACTGTCGTAAATCATTAACCGGTCTTAGCTTGTTGTGTGAGGGAACGCCCGGTTAACCCTGCCGTTTCGGCCTCCGCCTGCTGTATGTTCCTCGGTGCCGCTGGAAAAATGACTGAGAAGCTACCCTGAATTATTTTGAAATGTTATGAAAAGGCTAAATGAATTCACGTGAAATGAAAAGGTTCTGGTTTTTTAGCGCTTATCCAGTATAAGGTCACGGGTGGCCTGGAGTTTACACACATTCACACACCCAACCACACACACTCAAAAACACTATGGGCAATTTGATACTGCCAATCAACCTACACTGCATATCTTGAAGAGGAAAACACACAAAAGAAAGTTCACCGGTTTTCCTTCCTTGGATCACATTTGGTATGTCCTGACCACTGCAGACCAGGAACGTCCCACAAGAGCTGTGGTTTTTCATGTTGCTCTGACCCGGTACTTTAGCAATACATTTTTTTTTTCTTTGCTTGCTCATTTTTTTCCTGCTTCCAACATATCAACTTCAGGACAAAAAGGTTCACTTGCTACTGTACATAATCTATCGCACTCACTTCCGGACGACATTGTAACAGGATATTGAAAATGCAGTGACTGTGAGAAGGACCAGATTGTGATGGCTAGACAACTTGGTCAGAGCTACTTCAAAACTGCAGCTTTTGTGGGATGTTCCTGGTCTGGAGTGGTCAGGACATACCAAAAGTAATCCAGGGAAAGAAACAGTCATGGGTGTCCAAGGCACACTGATGCACATGGTGGGTGAAGGCAGGCCTGTGTAGTCGGAGTTAATAGAAGCGCCAGTGTACAGTAGGTCAAATTGCTGAAAAAATTTATGCTGGTTGTGATAGAAAGTAAAACACACAGTCACTGATTGTTTTGGTGGGACCTACTCAGTATTAGGCAGGTGGTCATAAAGTTCTGGATAATCGGTGTATAAATAATAATGAAAGCTAGTTAACTTAACCACATCCTGCTGTTGGCGTTTCACTAGCTTGCTAGGTTTGTTTTGTAAGCTAGTACAGATAGCTCAGTTCTTCATATCTTAAGATTAAAACAAATATTTTATCTTTTATAAAGTAAAGAGCTGGTATGGCGCTGGTTAGCTAATCACTGCTTCATTTTAATCAGAGTTATTTTATAATAAAAAATGTATATGCTTTGTTTTAATTAGCTTACAGCTTACAGACGTTCAATGTAGTAGATGTTAAATGCAGGTATATATCTAAATTATATGCATTATTTTGCATACGGAACTCGCACACACGCTCCCTCCTCCCGTGTGAGCCGACTGACTCCCAATGAAGCCTGTAAAGCCAGACGCAGCGACTCAAACAGCCGTGAAAAAGAATTACACCGGAGAAACCACACACGCAGGAACTCACACAAGAACACAAACAGACACGGGGACACCCAGGAAGCATGGACAATTCATTGACATACTTACAGTATAACACATACGCATACCCACACACACACACACACACACACACACACAAACCCACGTGTGTCTCTCTTAAGTAATATGCCTGCATGCTTGGAGCTCTGCCGCGATGCTATCAGCTCCAACAGAGAAGGATAAGCAGGATCTGCCTTACTATCCTTGTGAATAACTTTTCATTGACTTATTAAGCATTCAACCTAACGTTGGATGACGGTTGCTATATAATTGTAATTAGTTTTCAGCATCGTTCACTTAAAACACAACATCAGGACGCTGAATGTAAGAACGAATGTTCATCACAAGTACAATCTGAAAAGAACAAAACAAAAATCAAGATTTTCTTATAGTATTTATGCAGATTATCATACAAACACCATTGCGTGTGCATCTCATACCTATTGTACACAAAGTTCTTGGGGTTGGATATTTTTTTGTACTTATGCACGTGCATTTATTCACCTCACTCACAGGGTTCCAGTGCTCTCACTGCCAACACCTGAGTTTTTATCCTGCTCAGGCTGTCGAAAAAAAAAAAAGATAAAACTTACCAGCAGCAATATAACCATTTCAAGAATGGATTTCAGTGTAGAGATAAACATAAATGGTATTATTACAAGGGCATTCAAGTAAAAGCATAAAGTAAACAAATATGTTTCCATGAACATCCTTCTATTTTACGAAAAATTGACAGATAACTTTCAGAAGAGACGCATCAGTCTGTGAGAACTGTACACACAATCCATCACCAACACCACTTGCACATTATAGGAACTCGTCTGGGTGTTATTGCCACGCCCCCCATACAGTCCTGACCTCGCTGCAAGCCATTTCCTGTTAAAGGAGTTCCTGGGAGGCCAGTGCTTCAGACATGAATCAGGCAGTCTGATTACGGCTCCGGCGTACACTGAGAACACTTTCTACCTGGATGGTATCCAAGCACTGGGATGAGTGCATTAGATGCTGTAGCCTCTTGCAGCCGGTGGCCTAGAGAGATCTGATTGGCCGAGCTCTCTTAGCGCTCTCACATCAATCATGGCTCTACAGCGAATCATGTGCATCTGTGAGATCACGCAAGTAGGAGTGAATAGCGCTGTCCTCCTAGTGTGATACACCGCCCCCAACTGTGTGTGTTCTAAGCAGTTCGAAAAGATGCCGCTAGCTGACTTCACATGGTCTATTCTGCACAATCAAAAGTCCTAGCAAAGTTGACTTTAAATGATGTAAATGCATTTGCTTTAGATTAGATGTAAACTGACACTTTCAATAGATTTCCAAACAGAATCTGAACACAGACCTTCTTTTAAATGAACTGACTGCTGGGAAACAAAGACGAAGACAGGAGACGAACCTGACCTGCAATCGAGCCTCCCAGAGTTCCTTTCATTATTCCCTGATGATTCAGAGCCATTTAAGACAATCACATCCAGCTGAAGACACCACACGTGACTTTGTCATCAGATAAATCACACAAGGTCCTACAGTAACCGCGACCAGAGTTTGATGATGCTTGGCAGTCAGAGTTCGAGGGTGGGGAAAAAAAACACCACATTGTGTGAGCTGTGAAAGGCCCTGTGATGTGAATCAACCCACATCGCTCCGCATCACGCTGGAGACAGAGATAAAAGGTGCGCTATTGTTTATGTAGCTTGTGTAAGGGATAGCATGTTTGAGAACGCATCCTGAAAAGACTTCTAAGACTTCCGAGATTCAGCTCATGCTTCACTTGACCTCTGTGATTGCGACCGATCTATTTCGCAGACGTCGTCGACAAGCAGGCCGGCCTCGGGGAGACGTCTCGTGCGGATGCGTCATAGCGCTCGGGACATACTGTACACCTCGGGCCGTTAGTCTGATTTCCAGAATTCCAGAGAAAGAGTTTCAGAGTCACGTTCCTAGAGTAAGAGCTTACGTAAGCTTTGTGCCAAAAATCCTTCCTGACGTTATTTTGGCAAGTCGATGGATTGCTGAGCTTGAGGTTGATGTGAAAGAGCTCTCCACTTTCAACAAGCAGAACTGATCCTTCTTTCTTTAGAAACGATCATTTCACGTCTCAGAATGTGGGCTGTACGGCTTATCAACCAGAAACAAACCCTTATTGCCTGGGCCAGAACCCGAGGGTTCTCTGTCCTGCATCATTTTTCCATTTCCCATTGCAAAGGTTCAATCCATCCATGACTGACCAACCTACCCCCCCACCCCCCAACACACACACACACACACACAGACACACACCCCACGCTTCATCTTACAGGTGTTTGAGACCACAAGATGGCTCCATGCCATCATTTTGAGCCAAGCATGACCAAGTAACATCATGATTAATGCTCACCTACACATACTGGCTCTAGGAGCTGGATCATTACAGTACAACCCTAATCTAACCCTAAGCAGGGCCTTGTCCTTTTTTTTTTGCCTTTTTAACATTCTTTTTTTTTTTTTTTTACAGAGAATGTCATTCCTTTACGCAGCTTGCTATATCTAAGCATGCAGTATCTTAACCATAACATATTTCTCCACGCTCTTAAAGTGCATATGAATAATCCGGTGTTGGAGCCTACCTACAGGGGGCGCTGTGCTTCACTGCGCACTCACTTATTGCATTTAATTAGCATGTCAGCATTTCCATGTCAGTATTTACACAGGAAAGAGAGTAGAGAAAGATATTTCCTCTGGCCGGTAGACAGCTGCCTGATTGTGTGTCGGTGTGTGTGTGTGTAGGTGTGTGTGTGGTTGTGTGTTTGACCAGACACACTGATCTGTTTGCTGTTTGTAAAGTCAGGACATCCTTCTGTGAGTTTATGACTGATGGAGAAGTCAGAGACAGATTGTATATTGACAAAGCTGCTGCTGTGGGATGCGGCCTTGGAGGTGTGTGTGTGGGGGGGTATATGTGATGTGTGTGTGTGTGTGTGTGTACTGCCCTCACAATGCTGCGTCAAGGCCCCTGGTGTTTGAGTAGCGGCTTCCTGTGAGAGATATATGTGTTGTTGGGGATTAGCGCAGCGCTGAGAGCACACTGACACCAAGGACTTTATCACCATGAAATGTGTGTGTGTGTGTGTGTGTGTGTGTGCTCTTTATGGTGGGATAGCCAGTGTCTATGCACAGGCATTATGTCTGTCAGACTTTGTGTGTGAACGTGTGTGGTCTATGGTGGAACAGGTCCAGTGTGACTAATTGAAGTGGCTTAGACGGAGCCCCTCTCCCTTTTTACCCTCCATTACAATTATTCTTTCTCTCTCTCTCACGCTCTCTCTCACTAAGTCACTCTCTCCCTTTCTCACTCACACACACACTAGACGCTATTATAGCTACTACAGACCATTATGTTGAAAGTCATTACACAGGAAGTGAAGAGTACATGCACTCTGCGGTTCGAGGACTATGACTTTCGCCCCTGTTAAAGGATTCAGTGTGTGTGTGTGTGTGTGTGTGTGTGTGTGTGGAGTTCATAATTGCCAAGCACCACTTTATATCATGTTGAAAACATTAATTATTGCTCAGGATTTTGGTACACAGAGTCATAGTACTGGTCATGCTCTCAGGCTGTTTTCACACAAGGCATGACTGGTTCAATCCTTTCTCAGGTATCAATGTTACCTTCTCACCAGCTGGAAAGTTTTTAGATGTTAGTAGTACTGAACCAGCAGGACTGGAATTTCCGTCACTCTACCTTCTTCTTTGTCTTTCGGCTGTTCCCTTTCAGGGGTCGAATCATCTGCCTCCATCTAACCCTATCCTCTGCATCCTCTTCTCTCACACCAACTAACTTCATGTCCTCTCTCA
>JAQQZS010000015.1:23501539-23511701 GCA_030068045.1 Platyallabes tihoni | reverse complement strand
ATTGTTGTAGAATGTAGAAAATAAATCACCAAACAAAAACAAAGAAATTTGCAAGTGTTCTAAAACTTTTGAACAGTAGTGTACACATAAAGTAGTTGAGGATAGTAGGCATAGGAGGCTAATATTATTATTGTTAATAATAAAACGATCAAATCAAAAACTTGTCACAAAGGTCTTAGGAGAACCCTACAACAGACTTTTCCCCTATCAGTCAAAGTTTCACGAAGAACTTTTCTTTGGGAAATAAAGTCCAAGGAACCCCTTAAAGGATACTTGAAGCACTAAACCAGGCACCTTTCATCATGGTACTGTATTATCATATACTGTAGGATATTCAATTGCCCATCTCTAGCAACAACTCTAGCTACAAGTGGATATCAATACTGATGTCTCAGAAGACCAGGAACGAATCTCTGGTGGGTATGAAACCATCAAACCTGGGGTTTGTCCAGATTTCCACATCGTCGTTCAGCATCCTGCCATTACCACAATCACCCTCTTGGAGCCAGGGGCCAAAGGAGTGAACTTGGCTGTACTACCCTATCAATCACAATAGCCAATCACAGGAGTTTGGGATTATGTATGTAAAAGGGACGATTAGGGTTTCTGAGTATTTTTACGCTGCTCTTTGAAACAGCATGAGCAGCGCTGGTGGGTGGTAATTAGCAGGTGATCAAAATCAAGGAGGGGGGAGGGGGGGCGGAGATACAGGCAGTTGGTAACGGTATGATGGTTGGTGTGGAGAATGCTTTCCAACATGTCTTTCTATATCAAGATGCTTAAAAGGTATGTAGCATACAGCAAGGTTTATTAAGTGCCTTTAAGAGAGAAAAAACAACAGCACGGAGATGTGAGAGATCTCGGTGAAAAATTTAAGTGTTCTCTGAAGTCTCTGAGATGCTCCAGGAACATGGTAGTAGCTCTGCAGTCCCTTGGCGGCTTGCACAGTTACAAATCACAAATGTATTGAGTATCCATGGGATAAAGTAGAGTGGCCATAAAGTATGCCATTCAATCATGTCTGCAAAAGGTGGATCAATCACAAATCGAGTGAACATTGATGTGTCTTATGGTTGTAATATGGGTGCACCCTTGTTTTTGTCCTTTCAAATCTCATACCTTTCTTTATTCCTAGCTACCTGCATGTCTTCGCTTCCCCTCACCGATTACACAGTCAGCATGTCAGAACTGAACACGACATCCTCCCTTCAGACATGAGTTTGAAGATGTTTGCTTAGTCAAAGCTCCGGTACATATCCATTTACCGAAGCGTAGCCGTCCACAAGAATACAGAAAAGCTCTGTCAAACAGCTGGACAAGCTTCAAACATCAAGACAGATTCAGGCATGCATGCAAACTATCACACTGACACACATACTGTATAGTGACACACACACACACAGTGGCTTTTCTAGGTCCAGTATACCTCACAGCTGGTGGAATGAGTAAATTTGCTTGTATTTGGGGAGAGCCTCTCCGAGGCGCCTCATTCTGTGGTAAAGAGGCATTTCCCTACCAGCCAGAGGCTGAGGAGCTCGAAAACATCTGCCAGAGGACATCTGCTGCTGCACACTGTGCTTTGAGGTCTCATATGCACTAATATAGAAATCTCTTGTCTCACATTTGCCGATAAACTCTTGTAACTTTACCTATTTACATGATAATACTTAAATTAAATATACTGAAATGGAAATATAGGTTTAATCAACATGTACTGTAACTCTATGTAAAAATGTCATTGTGTGACCGTTCATAATTCAGCTGACCTTTGCGTTGGAATCTTGAGGAATTAAAATCTGTTGTAAGAGAAAAGAAACAGGACCAGGTGTGTGAAGGTGAGGATGTGTTTGGTCTTACCCGAGTGTGTGTACGTATGTGCATCTTCAGCCCATCGTTCTTGCTGAAGGCCTTGTCACAGTATGGGCACTGGTAAGGGCGTTCACCTAAACACACACACACACACGCAGAATCATCATTATTGTTAATCATCGTGATGTTAGTTATCATGATCCAGCACACCTTTGCTAAATACAGATATCAAGCTGCTGTGGGTCAGCCCACAGACATGGCGCTGTGTGTGTTCTAAGTGAAGCAGACGTGGCAAGGCCTCTGTGATGGAGGTGTGGCCTCTGTGCTTGTCAGACTCAATAAAGGAGGTGTGGCTTTCATGCCTGTCAGTCTCAATAAGGGAGGTATGGCTTATGTGCCTGTCAATCTAAAAAAAGGGTGTGGCTTCCATGCCTGTCAGTCTCAGTACAAAAGGTGTGGCTTCTGTGCCTGTCAGTCTCAGTAAAAGAGGTGTGGCTTATGTGCCTGTCAGTCTCAGTACAAGAGGTGTGGCTTATGTGCCCGTCAGTCCCAGTACAAGAGGTATGGCTTATGAGCCTGTCAGTCTCAGTAAAAGAGGTGTGGCTTCTGTGCCTGTCAGTCTCAGTACAAAAGGTGTGGCTTCTCAGCCTGTCAGTCTCAGTAAAAGAGGTGTGGCTTATGTGCCTGTCAGTCTCAGTACAAGAGGTGTGGCTTATGTGCCCGTCAGTCCCAGTACAAGAGGTATGGCTTATGAGCCTGTCAGTCTCAGTAAAAGAGGTGTGGCTTCTGTGCCTGTCAGTCTCAGTACAAAAGGTGTGGCTTCTCAGCCTGTCAGTCTCAGTAAAAGAGGTGTGGCTTATGTGCCTGTCAGTCCTAGTACAAGAGGTGTGGCTTATGTGCCTGTCAGTCCTAGTACAAGAGGTGTGGCTTATGTGCCTGTCAGTCCCAGTACAAGAGGTGTGGCTTATGTGCCTGTCAGTCTCAGTACAAGAGGTGTGGCTTATGTGCCTGTCAGTCTCAGTACAAGAGGTGTGGCTTATGTGCCTGTTAGTCTCAGTAAAAGAGGTGTGGCTTCTCAGCCTGTCAGTCCCAACAAATTAAGTGTGGCTTCTCTGCATTTCAGTCCCTGTAAAGGAGGTACTGTTTTGCTACCTGTCAATGTCAGCAAAAGAGGTGGAGCTTCTGTGCCAGTCAGTCTCAGTAAAAGAGGTGTGGCCTCTGTGCCTTTTAAATCTCAATGAATGAGGTGTGGTTACATCCCGTGTCCGTCTCAGTACCAGAGAAATCTTTAATTAACACACTGCAGCTCTATGTCATATAGTACAAAATGAAATACTGAACTAAATACTAAATACTGAACATGCCGACTCGGACTGAGAGATCTTCGTTTTTGCCAGACACCTCTCGGACCTCTGTCCTGAATAAAAAAAATTAAATCATGTTCTCATTAATAAGAGTGCGGCTTCATCAATGTTGTGGGTCGTGACTGAGAAATCACACTGCAGTATCGTGCAGAGTTTGCAGTCCAGCCTGTAGATCCTGTTTGTGATTCCATCCCTATGACATCATATGGGCTTTGTGGCATTCGGATCTGCCGTGTCAGATTCTGCCGTGTCGGAATCCACCGCGTGGTTCTAGAAAGCCAAAGCCGAGTTGTGGTTAGGAGCTGAATGTCTGGGGCTGAGTCTCAGAAAAATTTGTTGGTGAAGCCAAAATACACTGTAGTATTAAAGTCTGTAGAGTCCTACAGGTCTTTCTTTAGAGGACTTAAAGATGTGTGCTGTCATCCTGGCCAGGTCTCAGTACTGGTAGCGCTTTTGTGATTTATGGCCAAGTTGAGGAACACCACAAAGTTGATTAATTCCCAATAAAAGCTTATCCTGAAGTGTTTCATTCCTCTCACACCACAAGACTAATATTCTTATGTCCTGATATCTAGCGCAAATAATTCGTTTAAAGCCTGTTACATGAAATGTCCAGCCAGTGTTGAGTTTCTGTGTACGTTGTATGTAAACATATGCTAGATATTATAACCATTATCTTAATATGATAAAAAAAAAAATTTAAATGCACAAGCATGAAACAACCCGTGTTTTCTTGTATGCACACACCCTCCTCCTCCTATCCTATCATGCTATTCAATTCCCGTTCCTCTATCTTCCAGATCTCCAGCCAGTCTGACCCACAGTGGGCGGGGTCACAGGCCCTTCCTTGAAAGCCAAGCTGCTCAGACTGGAAAAGATGCTATCTGAACTCTAGCGACGAAACTGCAAACAGGCAGTGACAAGCCGTCAATCACCGCAGGGCCGGACACGTGGATCTGATTAAAACCCGAGCCGATTTGGGCAGCAGATAGCGCCGCGTGAGTCTGACTGGAGGTCGGCAGCTCAGCTCGGATACCTAACTATCATCACTCTCTGACATTTTTTGGCTAAAATGGAACATTTCGCTATGGCAGCACATCTATGATTTGTGTTTGCCGCTGAATCTGATCGAAAAGAAACTGAAATTGAAATTCATTTCACTTCATAAAGCAGCAGGAACACTGGAACTTTGTCTCAGAACGTTCGGCGGAAAGATCCGACGTGTGCTAGCGCAAAAAAAGGATAATCAGTTTAACACACCAGACAAGCTTCAAAGCAAAACTTCAATTAAACAGAAGAGCGAGTAATATTCACCGAAATAATCAGTTATCTACTATTGTTAATGTTATTGCCTCTAGCTTGCAGAGGTGCTTATTTTATACCTATATGTAATTTCCTGCTGTTAAAATGTATCCTGAAATAGACACGCTTTATTTAATTTCTTTCTATCTATCTATCTATCTATCTATCTATCTATCTATCTATCTATCGACTTTGTTTAATTTTAATAAATCCAGCTTATTACTACAAACGTTCCTGCTAGTCTTTAAGTCTAATGGAGTTTGAACTGTAGATCTTGTTCTTCTCAATGTGTGGTGCTTTTATTAAACAAACAAAAAACACATAACGAGTTACAGTATGTCTGTGGCTGGAGCAAATCACTGTAATGCTGATTTGAAGAAGACAGAATTACAGCTTAAGGTTTAAATAAGACACCCAGCTTTCCAAATACAGATCGATAATTACCTGCTTTAGCTAGTAAACCAACCAGCAGGAAAAACAGACAAGTGGGCGTCATGCTATCACTGTATTAAGTGTTTTTCTTTTAAATGTATATTAATAGTTCCTTTTGACCTACAGTGCAATAGTCACGCTAGTGCGATCAGCATTAAACGTTAAAACGTTTGGCTCGGCGTCCTTCGTTAATTGTGAGTTATTAAGACCCGATGATCTATTACAGCTCCGGCTGTCTGAAACCGTGCCAAGTCTGCATGATTCACTCAGCTGCTTTTGGAAGAGGCTGAGAATCTGCTCGCTCGCAGACCGCTGGGAAACGAGAGAAGATCCTAGGCTCATGAAACAAAACCTTATTCCAATTTCATTGCTTTCTTCTGGGCTAATGAAATAAGGGGTTTGCTGGCTGGAGAACGGCTCCCTTTGGAATAAGTAATGCGCATGGCAACTGGGACAGCTCCTCAAGGAAACACAAAATGGCGATGCCTAACTTAATAAGATGCAGGCTTTAGAGAGATGCCAGCTGTGGGTGTTGGTGTGTGCATGTGTGTGTGTGTGTGTGTGTGTGCTGACTATAAGGGCGATCTAATTTCCAATTCGTGTTGTTGGTGTAACCACTTAAGGGACTAATTGTCCAACTGGAAAAAAAAAAAAAAAACACACACATGTTGTTTAATTAGACAGAGTGCAGGACTGGTGGATATTTTTTTGTCCTGTGAGTAATAAGGTTAATTAGCTTGGCTTCGGGGGAATTAACAGGCTAAGATGCTCATTAAGCTGAACGCTGCCCTCAAGGAGAATCTGTCTCGAAATTACCAGCGCTGTTTGATGGGCGGTTTAACCCAGCAGCCCTTTCTTATTGATTCAACATCTTTTTCAATAAGATATTGCTGTATCAGTTACCTGGAACATAATCGCATGGCTATAGAAGCGAGAGCGTAATTAGTGGAAGCTGGACCCCAAGCGACTGTAAAATTGTAAGGGCGTAATTGCACTGCCAAATCACAAATATCTACAGGATGAGGACGTAAGGATTGGATATGTCATTTAGTGCATATCCAGAAGTGTGCAAACACCTGAGCATCAAACCAACATGCGCTTTTTCAGTGTGCTCCACTCTGCTCTGGGAAGGCTTTCCCATAGATTTTGGAGCGTTGCTGTGAGGATTCGTGGTTCCTTCAACTGAATGAGCATTAGTGTAGTGAAGTCAGGCACCAATGTTGGAATGTCAAAGAGGCTCCAGTTTCAGATTATCCCAAAGGTGTTAAGTGGGGTTGAGTCCAGTCAGGGCTCTGTACAGGACACTCCAACCTTAATACACCATGTCTTCATGGAGATAGCATTGTGCACAGGGGCCTTGCCATGCTGGGTCAGGTTTAGGCATCTTAGGATGCTTCCACAATAGACATGATTGATTTGTACCATGTGTAGAAAGAACTGCTCCCTGTCCCCCACTCTTCTGCTGGCCAGAGTTCACAATATTGTTATTCTCCAGACTCTGGTACACTCGCATATTTTTACTCTCCAATACAGCAGGTGGCAGTACACACCTAGTTGGTTTGCAAGCCTCGACTAAACGCAAAGACTCAAACGAGTCCTGGTCCCCATTGTACTAAGTCCCCTTTGTTGAAGAGAAGGAAAAGTGCAATGCAACAACAAAGACAATCTATACAATCGTACAAATACTCCAATTTTTGTAATAACAGTTTGCGGGAACCACATAAATGTAATGGTCAAGTGACCACAAACTTTTTACCTATAGTGTTTTCTCTATTTGGTATGTAAAGGAAAAAAACTTCAATTTGAATATCTCAACAACAAAAAAAGGACCAAAGTGAGTTTTATTTCCATCTTTGTGTCTATTTCTCTTTTTTCCATAATCTCCAAGACCCACCATATATATTCTCTGATCTCTGCCACCAAACACCCACACCACCTCCACATCTCCCCCCTAACCTTCCTCTCAGTTTAGCCTCAAGCTACATCGAGTTTCTTCACAAGGCCTCAGCTGCCCTTCGACAATACCGCTCCTTAAAAGCAAGACTGTCAAATTGACAAACAAACCAATCTGCTCTAAAAAGCATCATAAACACCAAGTATCGGGTTAAAGCTCATCTTTGAGACCTCGAGCAGCTCTGTGGAAGCCATTAGAGGGTCAAGCCAACAAAGACCCGGCACAGCAGTGAATTCTGGGATTGTGGAGGAGTTTTATGAAGCTTGTAAAACTGTAGTAGGTCAAGCCAAAAAAATCCCGCATTCACATTTCAAGGATTAGACAGACTTAAGATACACTAACAGTGGTAAAAAGCTCAAGACTGATTTGAGGAGTTTTGATCATCATGGCCAAAATGGAAAGAAGACAAAATGTATTAACAAGATAAAAGTTTAATAGAAAATGAAGATTTAAATAAAAACAGAGTATGCACATGTATGAGTACGAACATATGATCTAATGCATTATAAATGATGAAATGATTTTTTAAAAAGTGATCTCAGTGATCTTTGAGCATTGCATGGTTGTTTGTTAATGTTCATGTATTTACAGAACTACCTGTAAATTATCTTAAGCCATTCAATTACGCATAATTAAGGGTGTGGTATATTTGGGGAATAGCTGCATTGCAGGTGTCAAACCAATGACCATAGCTATCTGCTGTGCATCACTTCGGCAGACCTTCGGCTAGTGTTTTTGCTTTCACACCTGTACGGTTGTCGTGAATGAGAATGCGAACCAAACGAGACCAAAACCATTTTTGTACCAGACTCCAAACATGTTTATCTCTGTTGTAAAGATGGCCATTTTCTTAAATACTGAAATGGGGCCTAATGGGGAGGCTTAGTTCTCAAATTCCACCCATTTGCCTATTTGAGGATTAACCAGAGATTAGGTGGAGTCAGCTCCAGCCAAGATGGCAACGAGCAGAGCTCCCACAATTAAGCTTCAAAACCGCTCTTCAGAAAACATGTGTGTGACATCATGGAGGGTACGTCCAGTTCTCATACAGTCTATAGCCTGAATCATTCTCCTTTGCCCTCTCTCGTTAACAGTGCAGTGGCGGCTTAAAGGGTTAAGGCTCTAGGTTGCTGATTAGGGGTTCATGCCAAGCTACCACTGTTGGTCCATTAAGCAAGCCCCTTACCATTATCTCCTCCGCAATATCATGAAATGTCAGCTTCCTAACAAGCTGGGATATGAGAAAAAAAAAAAGATGTTTCTGCGCTGTAGGGAGAAAAGTAGATTATTATAGATTAACTAAAGAATTGAAGATGAACTATTAATCTACAATAATCTACTATTGTTTAAGCACTTTCCGAAAAACGCATACAAAAGGGTTCCTCGTGAAATATTTGGATAGTTCCCATGCTGTGGGAGACGAACAATTTATTTAATTTTAACCGTTTATACAATATGCTGCAATATTTGACACATCTTTACTGTAGATTGTTTACCACGTGACCGATGGATGCACGTGTCTAATGTGTACAGTTGCTTTCACTGTCTCCGAATTCTGATGCACCGTCTTAACAGCTTAACCCTGAAAGAGGCGAGGCTCCAGACAGCAGAGTTAAATTCCAAACTCCAACCTATGATTAGAGCGTGACTGCAGTCCGATGGTTTCAGACACATGCTGTTATAAGTGGGTTCTTATTTAGCCGGGTCGCTAGGGGATTAGCATCGGGTCTGATGCGTGTGTGGAGAAACAGAGGGGCTAATTGATTTAGCATGCTCTGTAAGGGGACACCGGGCATGTGTGACCCCTGGGTGCCTTCATAGCTTACCTTTAGCCCTGGGAGTCCCAAACGGCCCCCTGACGCCTCGGCCAATCGATCCATTTGTCACCCCATCATGTGTGTGTGTGTGAGAGAGAGAGACAGAGAGAGAGATTATGGTGTACAGATGGCTGTCACCATCGCATGCTTCACCTACTGAGCTTAATTTTTTTTTCTCAGGGCTGTATGGAGAGCTTTGAGGTTCTAAAACTCCAGGCTGATTTACATTAGTCCTGTCAGTCACATATTCACAGTTTCCTTCTGGACACACGCGTGCCTCTGTCTAAAAACCGAGAACGAAATGCAATATCGATCCACTTGAGCTGACAAGCGTTTAAATCGGGTCATTCACACAAATCTTTTCATCTGACCTGCTCAGCAGAGAAAGCGAGAGAGAGTGAGAGGTTCTGCTAAAGATCCCGTAACACGTTATTTCCTGCAGTGCTGAGGATAAACAGACCCATGTGGGTTATTGCCGTATGCACACATGTGACAACTATATGGAAAGTACAGAAACTCCTTAGTGCATAAAGCTAATTCCATGTTTACATGCAACAAAGCCCCCAAGTTTTGTCTATTGCAAATCCAAATTCAGTTTAATCTCAATGCAAACTAAAAAAAAAAGAAGCGTAGTAGACCAAATGACAAATCCAAAAACACTGGGACTGTAAACAATCATAATGCACACACATCTCTGCTTGCCCCTCTATATCCATTGCCATCCTGCTGAATTGATATGGCAGATCGTACAAGTCTGTATAAACACACACACAGACATAAGGATGAGATTTCGGGAGTCAAACGTGCAGTGGAAAAGAGCGTGCCGTGTCTGAACACTCCAGAACACAGAGGACTACCAAGAGGCCGCAATTCCTGCAGAGAGGACATCGAGAGGAATTACCCATGACCAGACATATGCATATACTATCAGACAGACGCACACACACACACACACACACACACATACACACACACATACAGTATATATGTACATGAAGTCCTCTTTGTACTCAAGCCAGACTGAATACATCTGTAAATCTTTCTTAGCTGCGCTATAGTATTTCATACTGATAGAGAATATCATATGGATGTCATATAGACTTAGGAAGATCTTACATCTTTGTCTCCTTTTCATGTCTTTGGCACAATGTTCTTGTTGCATAAAATCGCTTGTCAGACAAAAAAGAGATTTTCATTCTATTTTCTTTAGGTTTATGGAATACTAATAGCTGGTGCTTGCTGCTTTGTCTTCTTATACGAGCCTGACAACCAGCCAATGTTAATGGCGCAGAGTCTTTGGACAGTGAATTTTTACGCTGATGGCGTTGAAGTCAAGCACAAAAACCCCTCGCACATGAATACAAAGGAATGGTATGGCATTTAAACAGGAAATTGATAACTATTTATAGACTGAAGCTGAACAGGGTCGAAAATCTCTGAGACTGAAGCTGGACAGGGTCAAAATCTCTGAGACTGAAGCTGGA
>JAQQZS010000015.1:23420559-23450765 GCA_030068045.1 Platyallabes tihoni | reverse complement strand
ATAGGCTCCAGGTCCCCCGCGACCCTGATCATAGGATTAAGCGGTACAGAAAATGAATGAATGAATGAATGAATATATTTAGACAGCACAGTGGCTTAGTGGTTAGCACTGTCGCCTTGTATCTCCAGGATCTGGGTTCGATTCACGTCTCGGGGTCCGTGTGTGTTGAGTTTGCATGTTCTCCCCATGTTCGGTGGGTTTCTCCTAGGTACTCTGGTTTCCTTCCACAGTGCAAAGACATGCAGATTAGGCTAACATAATGAATGTTGACTGGAGGTCCTACCATGGTTGTCAAAATGGGAATAAATTCAAAGGTCACCATTGGCCTCCACGGTCCCTAGTTGCACTACAGAGGTTCCTAGATGGATGGATGGATCAGTCTTGATAATTAGCGGATCTGCCAGAAAGTGTTGGTTGAGTTTTTACTCTTGGTAATTAACCAATTAGCTAGCAAGACATTGTTGAGTTTGTTAAACTTGATAATTAGCTGATTGGCTAGCAAGTCATGATCAACTTTATCAATCAGCGTTAGTAGCCAGTCAGCTAGCAGGGCACCGTCTTTAGCTAGTTAGCTAGCAGGTCATGGTTGACTTTATTATTCTTGGTAATTGGCTGGTTGGTCTACAAGAGTTTGACACCTTAGATAATTCGATTCTCATAACTAGCAGACTAGCTAGCAGGCATTTTATCTTCTCAGTGATATTTGCTGACAGTGCTAGCATTTTGGAAATGTTCTTGTGGAAAAATACCGCACTAGCCACATACTGTTCTCGCAGAACAGTGATTCGTGATGTCCGAAATTTTCCTGTATTCTCAAATCACTACTCAATTTCTCAAGCCTGGGATAAAAATAAAAAACCTGCTGATTTAGACGGTGTGTACGATGTGTTGAGTCAGTAAGTAAATTTCGAGCAGAACCTCAAAAGGTTGGTCTGCAAGACATGGCAGAGTTTGAAACAAAGGTCAGAGTACCTCGACCAAGTTTCGCGGCCTTTCCGCTCGCCCTTCATCCTTTCTCTTCTCGTTGCTTTACAAACAGAATCGCACACGGGTGCCATAAATTGAAACAGCGTGTTAGAGTGTTTATGTGGTCAGTCAGGGAGTTTAAAAGTGTAAGCATGTATAGTCCACAGTGACTTCAGAGTGTTCCTCACGAATGTACTCGAAAAGTGTCACCGGGAGTTCAGAATGGGACACCTTTCCACCCCTTCCCGATAAAGTATCCCAGAGTCAAATAGCTGTAGATTCCCGTATCGTTTGATTTTCACTCGCTTTGAAACTGTTTATTCACCTCCTTTGTCCTTTTTACAGCACAAAGTCCTGGTTTTGATTGAATTATTACAGTTGCTGTGCAAGTAAGTTTTGGCTGCTATGCGAAGCAAGCTGCGGTTAAGAACCGTTCCAGGACAAGGGAGACGCTGACAGTCTGGATATGGAAGAGTGCTTCAGGGGTGGAAAATGAATCATAGATTATACACTTACGCATACACGTTTAACTGAATGCGAGATATATTTGCACGAATACTGTATCTCAGTACACAATTTGACGGAATGTTTTTAGCTTAATATTTAGCATTCAGCGGTAGGCTTCTTGCCTGACATACGAATCCTGACATCCGAGCTTTTACTTAAACCCAGTCTGTAGATGCAGGGCATCCTTAGAGTCAGTTCCACACCTGACAAAATCGAAAGGGTCAAGTTGTGTGCAGATCGGTCATCAGCTTTGGCAAACCCCTTGACAGGAGCACCGAAAACACAAACAACAACTACATTTATCAAGGATCTAAAGTGAAAATAAATGTCCAGTAGGTATATGAAGAAGGACGGAATGGTGGCTTAGTGATTAGCCCTGTCACCTTGCACCGTCAGGGTCTGGGTTTCATTCTTGCCCTGGGGTCTGTGTGCATGTTTGCATGTTCTCCCCGTGCTTGGTGGGTTTCCTCCGAGTACTCCGGTTTCCTCCAACAGTCCAAAGATTAGACTAATTGGTGTTCCTAAATCGCCATTACCAGTGATGGTTTTGATTAATATAAATAATTTTAATCAGAGCAGCATGGTAGCTTAGTGGTTAGTACCGTCACCCCGCACCTCCATGGTCTGGGTTTGATTTCCAGCCAGGTTTGATTCCTGCACCGTCAGAATTCAACACCAACAGTTCAACACCTTGTTGTTGAATTTTAGATTCAATGTTTTTTACATACCCACTTTAGGTCCAGTAATTGTAAATTTAAAGTAGACTTCTGTTTAAACAGGTTTCAAGCGTAAAATAGTTGTTCCCATTTCAGGTTGTCCTTGTTTTCTTGCTTATTTAACATGAAATAAATTAAAATTTATAAAAGAAGTCTCTATTTTAAACATGTCAGGCTGATTTTTTTGTACTGATAACATGTTAACTGGTGAAGGTCAGGGTTGCCATTAGGAAGTAGCTAAAACCTGCTGAAAAAGTCATTAGATATGTCTACATGGTGCCATGGCTGCCAATCAGAATGAAACAACCAACTATACAAACCAACTATTTTAACAAAAGGACTTTTAGGAGTGTATATGATGTGCCAGGTTTTTTTTTTGTTTGTTTTTTTGTTTGTTTGTTTGTTTGTTTGTTTGTTTGGACGCTTTATGGTTAGGTCTACTAATTACTAGTTACTAACTTTTGTGTTGGTAGCAGTTGTCTTGTTTGGTTTTACACCATTACACCACATGTATTATTAGCCATAATTGGTGTTTTTGTTTAGCCATTGATGTTAATGTGAGCTTCCATCCATCCATCTAGGAACCTCTGTAGTGCAACTAGGGACCATGGAGGCCAATGGCGATTACCATAGTACTTATTCACATTTTACCTCCGTGGTATGATCTCAGGTCAATGTGATTTTAGCTAGACTATTAATATAATTCAATAGACAACCAATGGACTAGAGATGAAGTGTGTACCTCTATAGACCTTTTGCTTTCCAAGAAAAGTCTATATGAATGAATTAGGTGTTTTCTTCTAGAAATGTCAATTTTAAAAAATGTAACGTCACAAGTGGGTTACTTTATTTTTTAGATGTACAAATCTGTGTTTGAAAACTCAGAGGAGGCTGTGTGATTGTGTATGTACTCTATAGATTTATCGGTTCATACAGGTATCAGGTATGAATTCAGACACAGTAGTAAAGTAACTTTTGGTAACTTATGTAATTAAGTGATTTATGGTGGAGGCAGTTATGGAGCCTCTTTTTTTTTTCTTTCTTTTTTTTTATTTGTAGCGAAAGTAGCTGAGCTTTGTCCAAAAAAATCACTAGGTTGGTCATTCAATCTTCAATTCAATCTTCAGTCTCCCCTCACTAAACAATAGTGAGGGTACGACTAATTGTAGCTTTTATAACTTAAACAGTAATAGGTAAGGGCTGAACTGTGAATTATGCAGTAGAAATATAGAAGAAAAAAAAAGAAAGATCAGAGATCACCTAAAAGTCTGGTGAAGTTGCATCATGAGAAAAATAGGACTGCAGAAATCAATGCTATCATTAATAATGAAAGTAAAATCATTTCCATACTGTATGCCCAGTGTGATGAGAATTTGCAGGACTGAAACTTAACAGCTGTGTGATTATTAAAAACACAAACAAAAAAACACTTCAAGTGATAGAACCCATGTATAAGCCTTTAGAGGCAGGGGTTTGATCTTGAGTTGCTTCGGTTGGTCAGGTCTACTAAAAAAAATCAACTTCAGGTCGGTAGCAGTTGTATTGTTTGCTTTTGTCATTATACCACAATATTAGCCGCTGACTGAGCCGTTAATGTGATCTTGGCGAGACTATTAACACAATTCAATAGACAAGCATAGACGACAGATGTACAGATATTGTTTCCCCAGAAAGGTCTAGAAATGTTCATTAAAAAAATAAAGAATAACTGTAATATGCCATCTGTGGTTACCTTTACACGTGGTCACGAATATAGGCAAATTTAGTTAATATTTATCTTCATTCTATTGTTTTAAACAAAAATAAGAATATTACACTTATATACACATATTTTATTTGAAATTTATTCTATTAGAAGATTGAGAACCAAGTCAACTTAAATAAAGCCAGTTTAGGCTTGAATGTAATAAAGTAATATCTAAAAATAATAAATAATTTTTTTGTAATAAATAAAAATGTAATATACTGTATATGCTTAAGTAATAAATACCATTAACGGTTTTATATTAGTTACATCATGATTTCGTATTAAGAAACGTGCACCACTTTCACTTTATTCGGTATAGCTTAGCTGAGATTTGATTTTACACTCTATAAATTAAAGTATGTCTGGCTACATCAACACAGCTAAGCATATAGAAATAAATATACTGTACCTAAAATTTTGTTTTAAAATCTGTTTTTGCACTCTTGGAGATATCTACAGTATTTCTTATAATACATCTGCATTTTTTTTTTATCTATATATATATATATATATATATATAGTGGTGGTGGTGGCGTGGCTTCAAGATGTTCTCCAAAGCTGTGGAGTTCTTTGTTATGCATACAGTCCATATGTGAATGTGAAATTACTCTAAACATTTCGAATGAACGAGAGTGAGTCGAATGAATCAAAACCTCACACATTTCAAAGGAATCATGAAACGTGTCAAAACTCACCGGTTTCAAACCAGTTTTTTTTTTGTTCCTAGGAATCAAACGAGTGACTCAGAGTCCGCACCGCTAACTAGCAGATGATCTTCCAGATCAATACTGAGAAGTGTGAAGGTTAATCCAAACCAGATGACTCCTGAAACTTGGTGACTCCTGAACTCTGGATAATGTATGGAATGGATGACGGGAGAAAATTGAAGTGACACTTGAGACCTTGCAGGGAAGCTCTTGAAGTAGGGACTACTCACCTCTATGAGTCAAAGCATCAAATGTGTATGTGTATTGGCCTGTAAGTGTAAAACTGAGTGTGTTATAATGTGTGCTCTCTATGAAGATCCTCTAACGAGTCGCTTCCAGATAAAGAAAAATTCCGTTCACAATATTAATCAAAAAACATTGTCAAATAAACATATTTATTTTTTCAAAGTGAGTTAAATGGTGGATTCTTTCGTAGCCGTCCACTGAGTTTTGTGTATTCTTAATGTAATCCTCTTATTGGTGTAATTTTGATTACATGATGTCTGTTTTTGCGATAGTAAAACTTGATCCTAAAATCGCCCAGCATAAAGCTTACGTATGTGAGTGTTTGCGCTAACGCGTTGGTTTAGATGTCGCTGTTTATTCACGAGCCTGTACTGTATATTCTCACACACACATCTGATTGTGCAGATCTGAATGTTTGTAAGTCCAGCGAGAGCCAGGTTTTGTTGCACGCCATGGCCCAGATTTGGCAAACAGTGTGGCTCAGACTTGTTTGAGGTTTGAACAGATCTGCTGGGGGAGTTGTGTATAATATCAGTGCGTCTTGACAGTTCCAGTTATCGAGAGGGAAGCAGTGACATCTGGACCCGGTCTGGTTTCGTAAATGATTGGCTGCGCGAAGGATGAAGGTAATAAATTCCACCTTGTTATGACTAAGTGGAAAATGGACAGGCTCGTTCTTTCTCGCTTCAGTCACCTGGTTAGTCACGTGCTTCGCTAAGCTTATGGGACTGCAGTAACTGTGTATGATATATGCGCATCTCAGTCATGTACGTTATCCCTTTTAAAACCTCCCGACACGTCGTACCATAATCCACGGACATGGCTTAAAGGACACAGACACTGATCCCTGTCCGCGCACCTCTTTATGAGCAACTGATTAATCCCTGCGGAGAAACACAACACCAGAAGCCACACCATGGGGGGGATTACTGGCCTCTATATTTAGGGTTTTATGTACATGAATATTGGCAGAAGCACTCTGTACATGTGACAGGCAGAGCAGACACACAGAAGAGCACATTTACAGAATCCCAAAGCGATTCACTCACAGAATGAGATAATATACAGACAAAGGCAGCGGGGGAGGGGACAACACCTCAACAAACCGCCCGACTTCGTCAGGGAATTTTTACAACATATTGTTTTTTCATTGCAGTAATAATTATAACATGTAACAAGCAAAAAAAAAAAAACAGTTCAAATAGCAAAAAACAAAAAAATGAAGAGGTATAAAATAACTTAACAACTCTTTCTAAATGTGAGTACTCAGTGAGAGAGAAAAAGAGAGAGAGCGGATTGGGAGAGGGTGATGCGATCACAAACGATATGCAGATATGCAGATGAGTTTAACATAGTTCTCACACCACAACGGAAAACAGAATGACCGACGAGTCCAGGGTGAGTGACGCAGATGGCGGTGCCTCTCGTTCACGGCACTCGTTTACAGACAGTGCGCTATCTCGCTCTAAAAGCAGTTCGAGCTCTGCCACCAAGTAGTCAGTCAGCAAAGGAAAAAAAAAAAACAATTTAGTAGAATATCACTTCCAGTTAAATAAACTTTTCCTCTCATTATATATATAATATATTTACGTCTGTGCAGAGTCTATTTTATGGGATTTTGTTTATTTTGTTTTTTATTTTAGCAGTACTTCCTCGTTTTCACCAGTTTACTCTGGTACTTGACCGAGTGTCCGCCATGACCGATGGCGTAGACATCAAGGAGGTAGTTCTTGCCCGCCTCCAGACCTGTGATGGTTTCGGTGGTTACGGCTTTGTGCGGATTGGCGCTGTGGAAGTATTTGCAGAGCACTTTCTCGTCCCGGCGACGCGTCTCGGGTCCGGCACACTGGTTGCGCTGGCGGCGACGCTGCTCCTCGCCGTATCCGTCAGGCACCTCGCGCTGGTACACACAATACTTGTTGCGCTCCTGCGTACCGAGCCAGGCCACGGTGACCGATTGGCAGGTGCGTAGTCTGTCGAAAGCCTTGATTCTTGTATCCTCCGGAAGGGAAGGGAATGGTCGCTTAGCATCGGCACGCGTGCTTGCTAACACCTTCAGAGCTGAAGCACCTTTGCGAGATCCACGGACACGGATAAGGTACTTGGCCTTGGGTTTGGCGCGGAGCTGGAATTCACGCACTCCTTCCACATTCTGCGAGAGGACGAGTTTGCCATCGCGGCGAACCTGTACATGAACAGCATCCAAGCAGGAGTGCACGGAAAGGGAGACACGTCGGTGGGAGGAAACGGGAGCAAATCGCAGCAGCTTGATACCCTTTCTCTCAACAAAGACGTCAGCCATCTTTCCATCTTTCAGCTCTACAGTCTTGGGCTCAGCCTCATCCTTGGTGCGGGCGAAGGTGCCAACGTAGGCCGTACTAGCATTGGAGGCTGCATTGACGGCAAACACGTCAAAGTAATACTGTGTGGCCGGCCTCAGCCCTGACACGGTAAAGATGTTCTTGTTGCCAATGCAGATCTTGCGGATGTCTGAGGGCTTGTCATTATTACCAGGAGAACGCCACTGCTTGGAAGCTGGCAACCGGTTGGCATTCAGAGACCGATGGCGGTCCTTGGTGAGGTCATTTTCTGGTGAAGTGAAACCAAAACGTGCAAAGTCAAACGGACTGAAGTCTAAACCCGGCTTGGGTGCTACCATGAAGGAGTCGTCGGCATCCATCTTGGCCTCGGCAGCACACAGGCTCTTGAAGTTGTGCTCTTTGTTGACAACCACACAGTACTGCACAGGCTGGCCCATTTGTGAGCCAGTAGGAGTGGGCTTCCAGGCTAGCGTGACGGTGGTCCGGCCCAGGCTGGTGACATCCACTCTGGGGTCGTAGGGCAGCTCGGGGTACGGCTGGTCCGATTCTGGCGTAGTGGTGGCATAGATCTTCAGGCTGCTGTCCTTTTCCGTGGAGAGAATATCCAGCTGGTAGAGGCCTGAGGGTGAGCTGCTGGAGACGAATGACTCGACATCATTGCCTTTGTAAGAGAAGAGCTCTGTGCCTTCACTGGCCGTCACCTGCTGCTTCTGCTGCTCCAGAGGCTCGGGCTCACCTAGGAAAGACAAACACATCTGCATGAGGTTTTGAAAGAAGCACCATTGACCTTTTTGGAGACACATCAAGTTCTCAGAGAAGCTCAAGTGCACACACATGCATAGATTAATGCACAAGTACAGTTTGGATGTCTGAGCCCAACTAATCCACCCCAGGCTAGCTAATAACTTCTCTTTTTTTTTCCTGAACTTGATGATTTGCTTTCCTTTCCTCCTTCACCTGACACCGACAGGTAGCAACGAAAATCTACCTGCAGCATATAGGGGAGCTCGGTGTTTGTTTGAGACAGTCCTCAGCCTTCGTAGACGATTAGTAGTTTGTGCCACTAGCTGCAGTGTTTTCTTTCCAAATACTGCTCAACTTCAGAGCCTTATTCACTTTACCTTCCCCCCAAAATCTCCCCTGCCATACAGAGGCGCCTTGTAGCCTCTTTCCAGCCCACAGTCCCCATCCGGAAAAGCATAATATTTTGTCTGTCAACCTAAGAGCGCGTACTAAATTAACAGACAGCATGCACATACTGTAGACGCCGTTCCCTTCGGAGGCATTCGACAAACACGCCAAAAAGCTCAAGGGTCATGTGCGGAGACGTGTAGATTTATGTACGTAGCTGTATATTTAGTTTTCTGTAAATCTCTGCATTTAGGTTGGGGGTAGATATGATGATATGATCATCATGATGATGATGATGATGATGATGATGATGATGATGACAAATGCCTCTTCCTCAGGATCAGTGGCAAAATCCGGACATAGACATGAACTAAGACGGAAAGGTAGACATTCTGAAAAAAAAATTCAAACCCACACCCTTGAGTAAAAGTGAATTAATAGATTCATGCAAGAAAGATGGGAAGTGCTCTGGTACACATTAGTGCACTCAAAGACTACCTAACACAGACACTAAAACAGACTCACATGCTGGCCCCATAACGGATTCGTGCGCACATGGACGTCTTTTATACTCGACTTGAAACTAAACACACATGCACAACAGACAGATCTTTCAAAAGCATACTGATAATCTCAATCTCCCATTCTCTAATTATTCTATCTCTCTCTCGTTCTAATCCTCTCTTTAAATAAAACCATGACTCCACTCCAGGTCTGGTGTGTTGTGGCACTATTTGCATTTTCAGATATGCTCCAGATGGGGAGAGAAAGAGCGAGCAGAAACGGGGCAGATGGGAGATCACAGAGTAAAAAAAAAAAAAAAAAAACAGGGTATAGACCTACAGCCAGGGAAACAGAAAAGCTAACAGAACAAGAGCACGCGCTGCAGCGATGCTTTGATGTAAAAGGAAGCAAACGAAGTACAGAAAAAGTCATGACCTCTTTTCTGCTTGAGTTGCGCACTGATTTGATTGGAACAGAAAAAAAGGATCCTAATAAAGTCTACATCATGTATTTCTAATCTCTATCTGCTCTATCGCTCCCTTATTCCCTGTGTTTCCACTCCGATGGAGTTCCTCAGTACGTCAAGTGTGGTCTTGCTTAACCCAGAAACACACCCAACACACACAAACCATACATGGTGACTACTTTGAAAACCACCACCACGTAGACAACAAATATTTACAAATATTTACCCAGATTCATGGTTATGCACTTGGGATAGTCGGACTCATTCACGGTCTTTCCGCTATTTTCGTAAAAATCAATCCGTGACTATTATTTCCTGATCTCTCAGAGTGATTCATCTGCTTTTTGGCTGATTAAACGAAAAAGCAACACATTCACACAAGTCCATGCATGGCTCTGGTGTTTAAAAAGAAACCTAAAATAAGACAATATCCTTTGCAGCTCTGAAAAGATGAGATGATATTGCCGGCGGTATCCAGGACACACTGTTCTGTTCTTTAAGGATTGAATGTCCAACTGTAACTCCGTCTGATCTTCCGGAGATGGATGGAAGGAGGTATGTGTAAGTGTGCATTAAGCTATAAACTGTATCGATTGGTGATAAGTGAAGACCCCGTTATTGACTCTCCATTTGGCTGTTTCTCGAGCACATGACTATACGTTCAGCTATAAATTATAAATAAAACAGCTGTAAAGCATTCTGTGATGATCCCTTGGTATAGATTTGTACATCTCAGTAAACTGTTAAGACCTGACTGTAGTTACCTGATCCCTCTCCACTGCCTTCCTCAGGCAGCTCCTGCAGCATCAGTCTCCACTCGAGTGGAGCGTCACATGGCGTCACCGTCACCGACAGCGGCGTGTTGTCCTCCTCCACCACAAAATAGTACCTGTGAAAGCAAACAACACAGTTCAGGGCCGACCATATGACTCACATCCTGCCTTCCAATGAAGATAGAATAAAAGCGCGTCCATTTGGTTGAGAGCTTCATGTTGTTGTGGACAAAGTCATTCTGGGGCAGATCGCAATTTTGGTTTCTGATGACGTCAGGAGTCTAAGGAAGCTAAGTTGGCCGGGTGGAAAGGATTAGCGTTGCTTTTCTGCAGACCAAGAATCGCTAGCTTTCAGCATTCTCTAAGGCCACACATCCAGAGAAGCGTAGATAGAGCTTTCCTCTGGATGAACAACACATGCAAAGGTTCGACATGCACACACACTCACACATGGGTGATTTCCGAGCAGCTAGTCTGTGTGTCTTTGTGGCACCGCGGGAGGAAAATAAAGGGAAACCCAGCGAGCATGGCAAGAAAACGCGAAGTCTATGCACACAGCTGCGGTGAGATTTGAACCCCTAACTCCTCCACTAAAATGACTTCGATGTGCTTCTTCATCGAACACATTCTTTGACTCGGGAAAACACTGAACTCCCTGAGCATCCGTGCCATTATCACCCTCATCATCACTGCTACATGTGTTCACGCCATATTAGCACTGTCTATGAAGGATTCAGCTACTGAACAAAGAGATGAGACACCTGCCTGATGAAAGATTCAACAGATTAGCACACTAAGGCATGACTAAATAATTAATTTGAGCTATTACTACTCAGGTGCAATACAAAGTATTGGCACTCTACATTGTCTACAGTTCTTGTTCTATGTTGCGATTTCAACATAATTGTGAGTAGGACATCCAGAACTCAGTGTCGAATGTGAAGACATACATTTTAGCTAGATTTGGTGCTTAACCCAAGCATTCACCCAAGTTTTCACCAGTTTGATGCATAAAATACTGAACTGTTGGAAAAGTCTGGCGTGACCATATGTGGCCTGCGTGTTGGAGTTGATTGATTTATATAGGCTTCCACTTGTGCCCTTTGAAACAACCTTGTCCCCCGTGCTTAGGGAGAGAGAGAGAGAGAGAGAGAGAGAGAGAAAGAGAGAAGTGCTGTGCATGTGGGTATCGTCTTCCGCTAGAGACACCTGCTTCTTCATCAAAAGTGCTTCTCATTCATGCGCACACACCCACGTTTCCCAGCATCTCATCCATAATGCATGCCTCCTTATGCCCTCATCAGCTGTGCTGTAATCGATTCCATATTCTCCATTAGGACACATAAAACATATCCATGCACTGGGCTGCGTGAAGTCCTTCACATCGTGTAAAACGGGACGTCGATAAGGTTTTATATACCGGCAGTGTAGTGCAGCTCTCCAGGTGCAGATCACCTTCTTGGATTCTTGGAGACTGACGTCCTATGCAGCATGGAACATTTTCTTAAAACAGCAACCACATAGTTTTGCGTGTGTGTGTGTGTGTGTGTGTGTGTTTGTGTTGGCATACCTTTTCGGCGTGTCCCTGAACAGGTATCCACTAATCTCTGCTCCATCGGGAATAACAGACGAGTCATGAAACAGAGCCTTATCCCGAATCTGCATCTGGAACAGACCTTCATCACGAGTGGGTAACTTCTGCCCAAACGCACACAGCACCGCCGACAACAACAGCACGGCAAAGCAGCCCAACACTCGCCTCATCCTGCTGCGGAGAAATAGAGAGAAAGAGAAAAAGAACATGAAGCATGACTGTGCTATAAGTGCTACCTTACAAATGCTAAAGCTGACGATTATAAGATCTACAATGTTCTTGTTTTTACAACGTACATAAGCTATTCCGTGAAGATATGTTGCAAAATTCAGGATTCGTTTAATAATTCAAATTTGATTTTCTTTATTTAAAATATTCAGGTTGTACGTCACATCTCGATCAAAATCGTTACAGTCTATTTCAAACAAATTAATAGAATTTTCATTCAGACTTTTGACAAATTGTAGCTGAAATATCAACTTTAAAAACTTCTTTTAAAATTATTATTCAATGATGTAGCAAAAAAAAGCTGACGTTAATTTGTGTCGGATGTTGGGACGACATTGATTTTAGGTTGGTATTAGAACAATGATGAGATAACGTTGAATGAATGTCCCTAACACGATGTCGTAAATCCTTAATGGCCTCAAAACGACATTAATACCAAACTGATGGCCTGAGCGAGCCTCGCTAAATGCACATACATTTGTTTAACTCTGGACTACTACGTGTCATGCTGTTGATGCTACGAAATGCGCATACATACATTACAACAAGCGGCAATAAAGAAAAAAAAACGAAACAGAAAATATTGAATTGTAAAGAAGCGAAAGAGGTAAAATCGATTCTTAATGTGTGTGATCTGTTCTGTTAAAGTGGACGTGATGTAGTTTGAACGCAGTGCAAACACTGAAAGGACAGATAGGAAACATTACATCACTAAGAGATGCATGACGTGAGATACACACACTGTGTGCGGGAAGCTGCCCAATCCCCAGACGGACTTCTAAACCCTGTTAGAAACCGAAGGGGCCGTGGACGCGGTCGGACGTTGTGTGAATTTACGTTATTTACAAATAAAGGTTACAGTTTGGGTGTTTTAAATCGTTCATTCAACATTATCTCAACGTCATTTTATCAAAATCTTTCTAACTTTCAAAAAACAATATTGCATTGACGGTGAACGTCATCACAACTTCAATACAACTTTATTACAACATGCCTGCTAGGTAGGAAGAAGACGTTTGAAGATTAAACTTATTTAATTAATTATATATCACATTTACTCTGCAGTTATTTTAGCTGAAAAACTTCAGGGAAAGGTTGACTGATTCACTCTTCATCAATGCTTGGTTCATTTTAAAATACACATTCCAGGAGCTTGTATGTGCACTTGCCAAGCAAAGAACATCTTATCAAATGCACATATGGTCACATGATTTTACACAAGCCTGCTTAATATTTCTCCCTCATCAAACATAGAATTGAACTTGATATTTCTGCACTGATGCAACGCCACAGATCGACACCAGGTTTGATATCGACTGGTTTATCACATCGCATGTTACATAACGACGCTGACGGCCTGGACCGAAGTCACTGGCAGTGGAGCTCACATGCACACAGATGTGAAGCACATGTGAAGCTTGTTTGTATTTGTTCTGGAGCGTTTCAGCTGTTTGAATTCCCGGTCAGTCTAAAGCCGGTCCTGTGCAATATAAAGTCTGTTGAGTTAAAGATTTTATCGTTTAAATAATATACCAGGTCTTTAAGGTTCATCAAATATTTTTCAAAATATGCTTTTTTTCTAATCCTGAACTTCATCAGGCTTGCTAATTTAAGAGAAAAGCTATGTGGGGAAAATAACTCAGCAGTTCAGCTTATGTTCTGTAGGAATGTTATCTGTGAGGAATGTAATGAGGAAGAGGGAATTTAATGGAATTACATAAAAAGAATAACTCAACCACTGCACTTACTTGTAATGGTCAAGATTGTGGATACTGGTAACATTCATCTAGTTAAAACGAAAACTGATGAGACTTGACTAGAAGTCAGCATCCCCTTTATTCCCTCGTTACCCAGCATGCAGTGCTGCTCAGTGTTCCACTTGTTTCGCTCAAATCCTATCCTCTATTGATCGGGCCCCATTGATCGAAGCTGATGTCTAACCCTGATCCCTCCTGATATAATCAGGCTAATGATGGCAGATTAGCCCGTTACTTTACTGCCTTCCTTACCGCAGCTGGAACGGGTGGGTGTCCTTTTAATGACCTCTTTCTTTTCCACCCTCCTCCCTCTCAGTCTCTCTCTTTCTCTCACCACCACTCTCTTCATTCAATCTTTGTCCCTCTTTTGTCTTTTTCTCCTTTTCTTTTCACCTCTTCCACATCTTTTATTCCATGTTTAAAAGTCAATCTCTGTCTTTTATTTCTCGTGGTTTGCTCAAATTTACGCAAACATTCTTCCCGTTCATCGCCACTCTCCTGGACATTAGGTTTGTCACTAGAAGGGTTTTTCTCAGGTTTAGACCTGAAAGGCTTCAGATTGTGAAGGAATTGTTCTTTGGGAGACAACATGAAATGGAAATTAAAATACATTCAGTCATTTTTAAATGAATCAGGGTCATGGAATTTATAGCATTTTTATTGGAACAAGGTTATAGGCTTTAATGCAAATCATTAGAATGAAATCTGATCAACATCCACAAACATGATGGAAAATAAATATAAAATGTAAGTGCTAAATGCCTGAACTGTTTGTACCTATTTTTTCAGGGGTTGCATCTTGTTTGAGAAATAACTAGGGTGGAAGTTTTACTGAGACCTGGCAACCCTGACTCAAATTATGTTGTAAAAAAAAAAAATATTATAATAATTCTAAGTTAGACAGTCTTAATTGTAAATTTACCAGTAAGTAACTCATTAGTTTACTGTATTAAACAAACAAAGCAATTTAAGAAGACTAACAACTGGTGGATAAAATACTTCGGTTTGGTTTTGTAACCTGGATGGCATTTGACTTTAGATCCAAAGGATGTGTGTCTGCGTTGGTGCGAACCCCACTTTTAGTAACTACTTTTAGTGCGTACTGTTGACTTAGACATTAAGGTCCCAAGTTGGTAACTGAAAGAATGAGAAAGAAATCCCTGGGTGACCAATCATAAGGTCTGTATCCATAAACTGTAAATAGGCAACTCTATGTATAGGCTGCATCCTGTTTCCGTTATGACTCATGTTGGATACAAAAAAATGTTTTAATTGCAAACCCTCGGGGTGGTGGTAGCTCAATGGTAAAGTTCCTGGTCAGAAGGGTAAGAGTTCAAGTCCCAGTCTATTATCCTGCCACTGTTATCCAACACAGCTGGATCTTAGCTGATCCTATGATCTGATCATGAATTCTTAATGAGTTGGTACAGTATATGTGAAGAAAAAATTGTCCATGATCTATATGTGATAAATCAAGGCCTGCTTTTACTATTATAATACAGCAGAATGGTGATGCAAGTGGACAGCTTTGTACACAAGATACTGAATCCACAGTATCGTGTTATATTGATGTCAAAGAACATTCAAAACTTCAACCAGGATTCTGTCAGATCTGGTAGAGTTCTGAAATCTTAGCATTTTAAATGTAATAGGTCAAGAACAGCAGTTCTCATCCATGTCCTGGAGAACCCCCTGCCTCTAGAATGCTCGTCAGACAGATAGTGGCAGTGTCAAAACATTTTGAACATTAAACCAGGAATTAATGAATTATGTCTACTTTGAAATTCTAGTTTAGACACAACATCAGACAGATTCTGATGCCACATCTTTGAAGTTCTAGTTCTAGAAAGGTCATCAGACAGATACTGTAGGTAAAGAATGTTCAACATTAAACTAGGAAGATCTTCTTGGAAGATCTAACTCTACACCATTCATCAGACAGACTCTGACGATACTATAGAACATGAGAACATTAAAGGAATATGGGAGCGTTATGGAACCCTGCCCTGTCTGAAGGTCCACAGATTCCTCGGACACAGTTGCATTTCCCACAATGCATTGCATTCTCCTGCTAATATTAAACTTCAAAACAACTCCATCTGGAACAAATAACGCTAAATGTTTAATTAGAGCCAGGGAGAATGTCTGATCATAATTTGCGAGCGGATAATTTGAAGGCAGAGCCGACCACAACCGTGTCAACCTTGTTTTGCTGCTGTTTATTTATTTATTTATACGTTTTATTATATATTGCTGGAACAAGAGCTTTTTGTCACATGTAGGTCATATAGAAAATGAGATGCATGACGTGCGTGTGTGTTTGTGTGTGGGGTTATGAGGCTGGCTGGAGGATTAAGAGAGGATAATTCTAAACAGCTTAAACTCTTTGAGCATAGTAATGGTTCATAGTGTTTGTATGACCATCACTTATGCCTTCTTAATCGCTTACATAAAAGCCAGGTCGAAATAAAAATGTCGATTCTGCAACCTTTCCTCTGATCTTGGGGCAGGCATCAAAGAGAACAAGCATACGGATTACAATTACTCCTCGCCAGCTGCTCGAAAACTGAGCTAACGCAGTGGAAAATTACTGGTTTCCACCATTAATTGTCTGATTTTAAACAATTAAGTCACATTTAAAATTGTCCTAAAAATAGGGTTCAGGACAGAAAAAGCGCACAAGCTGCGTGGGCTCTAAATGACCGTGTGTGAACGGTCAAAGCAACAAGCACGTGCAACCATTCATTAATTAATTGTGCTCGTTTAGAAAAAATGTGCGATCCATCCATCACTCGGTGGATGAAAGAGCTCAATCAGCTCGGATTGATAACATCTTTCATCAATCACTCGGGGACTTGATTGATCTGTAAGTGGTGTTAATGTGCACAAAATCGCCTTTCAACCAGAATAAGCTTAGTGCAGCTATTCACTGGAGACTATGGCTGTTCCTAGCAGGTTGTCAAGACACACACACACACACACACACACACACATATAGACACAGATGAGGAGCACATGTAGGGAGCATGCACAGGAGCGGCACCAACAGTGCAGAAGCACATGCCCATTTCCACATGCCAATCACACTCCAGTGGTGCTGCCCACAAACGCCAGAAAGTCATCATTACTAACATGTGTGTATGTGTGTTATTCAAACAGACTCCTGTAGATATTCAAAGCTCAGGCTGTGTGCTCTGATACGCGCAAAAACGCACTGGCAGCTGGGCAAGAGAGAGAGAGAGAGAGAGAGAGAGAGAGAAAAGATCGGAGAACAGCTTGGCATCAAAACTTGGCATTAAGACAATATTTTTCTACAACACTGATCACAATCTACACTTTGGAATGCACGCAGGAAAATATTACAACCGCCATAGCGCACGCAATTCCAGGAGATACGGAAAGGCAGAAATGAACAAAGTTTGGGGTTTATCCAGCATTCCGAGACTATGGTGCTTAAAATTCCTGCCGGTGTCTAAATTGCGAATCTGGACAATAACATTTATCATTATAGCTACGCGGGAATAAGACAGGACTCAAGAGATGGCAATGGAACAGCGACAGCTTCTCCTATTCTCTCACTTAAGAGCTCTGGACTTGATTTAAGTTAACTGCCAAACCAAAGTGACACCACTCTGCCTGGGCAGCCAAATCACACACACACACACACACACACATCCACTAGCTAGAGAGAATGATGACTAAAGCTAAGCTCCAAAGACACCACTGGAACGCTGTGCAAGCTCTCGTCCTTCTTGGCCAGTGCTCAAGACGGCGTTTGCAGAATCTAAATTTAGAGAAAGTTTGGTGAAGTTTGTTACATGACTGTTTACACGAAGCTCACAGACAGAATGCTATTAGTGTGTAAGCCTCAAACAACACAATGGTGCAGGATATGGCATGAGATGCCGCGCTGCAAAACACAGCACTTCATGGTTGTTTGCATGTGTGTGTGTCTAGAGTGACGTTTTAGCCAAACTTTTTTCAGATAAAATCTTGAAAGCCTGTTTTACTATCTCAGGGAAACTAGTACCAAAGTGTCACTGGAGTGACTCCCTTTCATTTTCACCTGTAAATGTGGACATAAAGATTTTAGATGAATGCTCCTAAGACTTCTAAATGCTTTCTTTTTTAAAACATTTCTAAGTAAAAGATATAGTCTAAATGTACAAAAGGTGCACCCTGGAACGTACCACCAGAAGAGGTTAGGAAAACTCAACAGTTCAAAACTGACTTTCCAAAATGAATAAAAAAGTGAAAACCCTGATCTACAAGATCATCATTAACTCAGCGATTCCAGCACTACTGTTAAGGATGCACCAGTCCCGCTTTTTCATTTTTAATACGATACCAATATCGGATCTCCAAGCATCAGCCGTTACCCGATACTGATCCGACACAGACATCCTCACAGTAAGTACTGGTTGCCAAGTAATTTGATCACAGGCAGGTCCGTGGCCTGCTGTAAGACAAGCTATGTTCTTATTGTCACACACATTCACAGCATTAAATTCATCAGTGGATCAGATCCAATACCAATCCAGAGGAGGACATGGGGGTGCATCATTAACTTTTTTCATTGATATGCACAATGCTATAAATTAGAAAATGAGCTGTAAGATGATTCTAAGAGAGTCTGAATGTGTGGCAAGATGTGTGAACAATTGCCTCTCAGTGCTGAGATAGGTTATGTTCCAGTGACCCCAAGGTTATAAGTCAAGAGCGGATGGCTATAAAGAAGGAAGCGATCTAAAGACAAGGCCAACAAAACCAAGCTTTAAAACAAGAAAAAGCGGGCAGTTCCATTAAAAACATGTGCACATCTTTATCATGAAAACTATCCAAATCTCTATTATGAAAAATGTTGGAATCCAGTCGCTCGTGCTTTTGTTTCAAAGTGTGGGAGAGAGAGAGATCTGTTCAGAGAGTCCTCAAATCCTGCCAAGCTACAGTTCTGCATAAGTCAGCATTTCTCTGCTCTAAATTAGGACTTAGTCACTTCGCCCACAAGTGAAAGCCGTGGCACATCACTATTTCAAGACCAAGGTGACAAGAAGGCACGGTGGGAATCCGTTCCGTGGCCGCCTTTTCCGTGTTTCCACCCAGAGAGCACAGAGGCACCGTTCAGAGGGTGTCTGATCAGTGTGTGAGAACCGTAAGCCGAGCTGTTTGTATAGAACCCGCTGGGAAAGAACATTCCAGAGGGAATATTCAGCTGCGTTACGGGCTGAACAGGTATGGAAATGAGAGGGTAGAAAGGAGCACCCCTGATTCTCCACCTATAAAGCTTGACATGGAGACCTGGGGAGTAGCGCGACCCAAACAGCGACCCGAAAATGCGCTGCATATCGACGGCGTCCTGTCACACTTGCCGGACACACACACGGCCAATGCAACAGTGGCGGGATTCTTTCTGCGCAGCGGTTTTCATATGCAAATGGAGGGTTTAGATACGCTATGTGACACAGGCCATGCCCATTTTCACACTTTTGTTCCACTTTTCATTGCCTCTCTGAGAAAGACTGTAGAAGAGAGAGAGAGAGAAAGAGAGCAAGACAGATAAAGAGAGCGCGAGAGAGAAAGAGAGAGAGAGAGAGAGAATGCAGGAACAATGACTTGGCCTCGCAGTTAAATACGCTTATTCAATTCCTCTCCTTTTTGTCTGTTTCTCTATAAGGAGTGAACAGAAAATATCACTTTTACCAGGGCAGGTAATTCAGGCAAATAAATAACTTGAATCGTAATGGTTAATTAATGTTTCCAGTAGTAATAATACCAAAGTAAAACAGCACTCTTTTTGTTTCATTCAATACACCGCAAAGAAATTAATTTCAATAAAAAATAATGGACTCACAAAATTCAAGATTCAAGCTTGCAGTATAAATCAATCTTTACATTTTCTTATCCTTGGTGTTCTGTCTCGTACCAGAATATTGTTATCCTGACCTCCCCGTCACTGCAATTCAGGATTTTTACGTTTTACATCCGACTGGACTGAAATTTTTCTATTGTGTTGGTTTGTAGAGATTATAGAACTTAAGGTTTGAGATGGGTTAGACTGTCAGAAATAAAAAGGGAACTGTGTGTTTTTGTTGATTGCTAAGGTAAAATAAAATTAAAAAACAAACTACAGTACTGTATATAATTACACCATGGACAGTTCAGCTGTTGTTTCTTAGGTTCCTTTCATTCAGTTTGGTGAGGTTCCCATACAACTGTTTATCCATAACGTAGTATTATGGTCACCACCACAGTGACTTACCATAAACCAATATTTGAGTACTTTTATGTTTTTTTTAGGATTCACAGTTATTCTCAATCTGGCAACCCATATACTGACTAACCATTTTTACAGTCATAAATTTCTTTCTTGCTTTTTTTTTTTTTTTTTTTAATAAAACACAACTGTGCATCAAAATTCCACCACAGGAAATAGTGAAACTACTATCAGATAGCATCAGAACGTATATTACTGTATAGAAAAAAAAAGAAAAAACAGTAAACCTGAGGTAAAATTTAAATTTTTTCAAAATTCCAAATTTACATTTTCTTTAAGTTATCAAGCGATGCTAACCGATCTGAAATAAGTAGCAGGTTCCGTTGATGTTGATATGGTCACCACCACAGTGAGTGAAGATTCACTTTCTTTTCTTTTTTTTTTTTTTAGGCTTTACAGTTCATCTAAATCTGGCAACCCTTACTGATTAATGGATTTTACAGTTAAAAATGTATAAATTTGCCAAAATATAACTGTGCATCAATATTTCACCACAGGAAACAGTGAAACTACTCGTTCAAATATATAAAAAAAAGTATATTACTGTATAAAAAAAAGAAGAAAAAACATTAAACGTGAGATAAAATTACCAAATTTTCTTTCTTTTTTTTTTGAGTTAGCAAGTGATGCTTCCGTTCATTTTAACTTCAGTGTAAACATTTCACACCATTTTAGTTTCATACACGTTGTTAGAAACGATTAATTAATAATGTGTAAAATGTTGTGGAAATGCACAATATTGTGGAAAAACAGCGTCAGAGAAAGCGTCGCGGATGAAGAGAAACACTAACGGTCCTGTCAGAGAGCCTGAGAGAGAGAGCGCGCGCGCGCGATGCAGCCTCGCGCTCACAGCCTGCGCGCGCGCTTTCCGCGTGCGCCCAGTTTCACCTGTGTTTAAAAGGCGAACCGATTCTTTCTTCTTCTTCTTCTTTCTCCTCTTTTTCTTTTCTTTTCATCCTTATCACCTCCTCCTCCACCTCTCAAACCGCAACCCGGTGCATGGGTGCTAAATTAAAAGCGCGTACGAGCTCGGGCTTGATTGAAGCGCGCTTGTAGAAACGCCTATAACTTCCCGGAGTTGTAAAAACCGCAAAAGAAAGACAAACCCAAGTTCCATCGCACTCTGGCACGAGTTTCAAAGGGAACAGTTTAGTGCTCGGAGAGTCCCGGGTTGTTCTTTTTTTTCTCCCCCCTTTCCATGACATGCACAAAGTTTTCCTAATAAAAGAAATTTATGAGATTTTAAGGCAGATCGGATATGCAAACTCAGATTTAGGCTATAAAAGAGAAAACAAAATGCTCTCAAGGAAAGTTCATGTTTTGTGAGTGCAATACGTTCAGGAGTGTAAACTACTGTAATGGGAATTCTTTAAAGAACGCAAATATCAATACAGTCAAAAAAAGAAAAAGAAAAAAAAAGTCTTCTTGGGCTTTATTTTGCACAACACCTGATGCATGAAATTCATGCATGCGCAAAAAAGCAACATGAAAAGTAATGCAAATGTTTCAATGCAGTTAAGTATTTAAAAAAAACACTTTACCTTTTTCTGCTTTGTTTGACCCCGATGTTAAAAAAAATCTGTTTCCCGGATTTAAAAAAAAAAAAAAAGTGTTGCTTTTGGTCCCCTGCAGGAGCTCAGACCATCAACTCGAACGCATTACATTAAAAGACAAGTGATATAACAGTAAAGTTTGTCCTTCAGGCTCTTGCGCGATAGGTTCCGGGCTGATGCGTGATGCGGAGCGGCGCGCGCTGCTTGCGGGGTTGACGGGCTTTGCGGTCGCAACAAACTCCAAAACACGGACACAGGGGTTATCCCGATTTCTCTCTCTCTCCCCCGCTTGGCACTGCGTGCTTTCCCTCGCGTGCTTTCCCTCTGCTATTCAGACTCTGACTGAAGTGAGGGAGAGTAGAAGGCGCATGCAAAAGCGACTCCCATGAGCCTGCCCACTTTGCACGCACGCACACACGCATACACACACTTACACACACATAATTAACTCCATCAACCAAAAGAAATAACCTATATTACGCTGCCACAAAACATTTTTCAAACACGTCGTTTAGATCTTCAACCATTGCCAAAGTTTTTTTAGTCATTATAGCTATAACGGTAAAAGCGTAATAAATTCTCCTTCAGTAAAAAGTTAAATCAAAATTTCAACAAACATCTACATCAAAGCAAGTACAAACAATTGTATTTTAGTGTAACGTTTTAAATAAACCTATGCAAAATGTTTTAAGCTTAGTAGCCTGTGTAGCCAGTAGCCTTTGATATATATCTTTCATCTAGACACATGGGTATAATGTACAGTGTATAGTGCAAGAATTTTTTTTAAATAAATGTATACTGCATGCAGGTACAAAATGTGTATCCTTGAAGGAATTTCCCTTAAATATGCCACCATTAAAGGCACTGTACCACACTTGAAAGACAACACCCTTGAAGATATGCTCCTTGAACATACCACCCTTGGAGGTGAATCACCCATGAAGGTACCATCCTTAAAAATACCACCCTTGGAGGTACTGCCATTAAATCACTCCTGACGGTACTAGAAGGCACCCTCAAAGGCATGACCATTGAAATTGCCACAAAGTGCCAAGGAATGTTATAGTTTAGTGCCCATTTTTTCTGACAGTATATATGATACATTTCTCAATGTGCTTTAGATAATGCTGCTGAAGTAATCTTTCATAAATCGTGATGCACGTTTTCAAGAATATTTGCCATGCTTCATTTCCCCATTTTGTTCCCAAATGAACTTTAATTGGATATAAAACTTCTTGGTTGAACATTTCTTTTCTACATCACCACTATTTAAAATATTCTTAATGAGCAATTTTAAGGTCATGTAGTGTCTTTGTGTGTGTGTGTGTGTTTTTTTTTTTTAATTAATTAAGTTTCGTATAGAACTGTGCATACAATGTTCATTGGGAATCATTCACGTGTCAAGAATCTTTGCACCAAGGCCCCTGGAGGCTATTATTTAAGATCCTGCTGCTCATGAGACAATGTGAGAGGCTTTCAAGTCTCGGAAGCTTCTGTTTTTGAAGTAACCGGTGCTATTTTGTGTGCTTGAACTTGACATGTCGTGATGAGCTCCAGTCTAGAGAACCCATAATCTAGATTAGTCAGCATTCCTGCTGTACACTTTGTCTTATTAAAGGGCGTTCTTGTAAGACTGGGGATCCCCCGTGACTGTTTACTGTAAACGGAAGAGCTAAGCTATTTTTCCCTTCGGTGCAGGTACAGTACGATATAGTGTGAATCCTGAAGGGCTTCATATTGACCTATTAGGACAAAGACGTGTCCTCTTTTATCTATTTACGTAGTGCACCTATATAGGGAATAGGAAGCTGTTTGGAACGGAGCCACTGACAGGGCCTCTGTGTGAATGAGAGAATCAATTAGGGGCAAAGAAAGACAGAGAGAGAGAAAATTCCCACGTCTTCTTTGCTTGTTCTTTGTCGTCTTGTCTTTTGTCTCTTTGCTTTTTTTTAAATTCATTTCTACGAACAACAGTTTGCTCTACTCTGGTTATGTTTGGAATGCCATTTTCACCATGTTTTCCTTAAAGCATATTTAGTCATATAGTTTTATATTTGTACTTTAATTTTGGCTTGTGAGATATAATTCATTATTATAAGGAATTAAATCCATTTTGTAGACAAATCTAGAGACGTCTAACAACTAATGTCTAGACCGTAACAAAGATGCTACATACTGTACTTTGATACATGAAAAATTCATATTAATCATTATCATTGTAATTTCATGAACTATAGTGTCAATGTTTTGCCACAAATGACTTTAGGCTAACACTTCCATTTTTTTCATCATCCCAACCTCCAACTTCAGAACATCTTCACTTATATGACATTAAACATGACTGGAAAATGTCCTTCTCTCGTCAGTGGTGTACAGTAAACTAATTCTATTATTATTCATGTTTGAATTGATTGGAATTGTCTTATATCAAACCCCATTGTAACTGCAGTAGGAATAACATGGCCTTCATTGTGATATTAGTATAACCAATAAAATTATTAAACATATGTGATGCATTTCAGGAAGGACTTTTTAAACAAAGCTATTTTTAATACTTGTAGATGAAATGCGATCATCTTTGCTTGACTGCCTCAGAACAGTCTCAGGAGTGAATGTTGTTTTATTTACACATGTATTCAGAGAAGGCCCGGAGGTGCGAAACCTCCTCAGTGGCACTCACACACTCTTTGTGTGTACTCCTGTTGTAACCCAAGGGAATGTAAATATTTATCGAAGACAGGACCCACCGGACCTGACGGAACGTAATTATGTCTGTATTTATGACCTGCGAAGGGCATGACTTCTTCAGGACCATTAAAGTCTGTTTATGATACTTGAATAAAGAGAAAAGTGTTTATGGCGGCCTGGCACATAATGACAGGCGTTTGTAAAACCCGATTGTATGCAAAAGTGCTGACTGATTTATTGTTTGTTACTTTTTAAGAAGATATTTAGATTTTTTTTTGTACAAAAAAAAATCTAAATATGAAATTTATTCAAATCTATCTAATTTTATTATACTGTATATCTGCCCTTAATGTTTTTCTCCTACAGTAGACGGTCTAGGAGCAACAGCGCCATCTAATGGTATAGGTTCTCGTAATTAAAAACAATTACAACGTGTGTGTGTGTGTGTGTGTGTGTGTATGAGTTTAGGCCATGACATTAGACCAGCAGTGGTGCCATGATTAACCCAATAAGGGTGAGAAGCTTGTGGGGCTGACTAAAGCGTGCTAATATAAAATTTTAACATGTAAGATGTAAGATTTACAATTAAAATATATGTATATAGCACTATGCAATGCGTATACAGTCTTCAGCCCACATTTCTTCAAATTCAATTAAATTGAATGATGTAGATTCAATTAAATAAATAGGAATGCAACTGGCTGCAACGTGCCAAAAGACACAATTTTAAAAACTGCCTGTTTATATAACAACCTCAGCAGCGACCTCATTTCCCCTCTCGTCTGTTCCAACCACTCAGCATTCAGCATCAGCAGTATACTAACCACCGGCCTGATCATCTGTCATTATCTGCACCTGTTTCTTACTGGTTCATGCCTTAAGTTAGATGCTTTTTATTACGTTTGAATAAATTATAGGTCACTGTGTGGCTTAACAAACCAAAGACTGCTCAGGTACAGGGAATGGATTGAAAATGAGAGCCAAAAACTTGCCAAAAAGTTATTCAGGAAGCCTGGAGAACTATTCATCAAGACTACTTTGGCTTTTTGACTACTAAGTCTGGCTTTTTGAAAAAGAAAAATGAACAGTACTTTATGTATATCAATATATATTTTTTCCTGGAAATTTGGAAATTATGAGAAATGGTATGATTTTGAAACGCACGCATGCACACACACACACACACACACACACACACACACACACACACACACACACGCAAATAAAAATAAAAAAAACTAATTATACTTTCTCATAAGTTCAAATTATAAAAACAAAGCATTCAAATAGCTTTTGGCAATTTCTAAGCAAACAGCAAATGTACTTATTCTGTTAAGAATTCACAATTGCATTTCATATTGAGCAAGATTTAATAACTAAACTCAATAATTATTTTTGCAAAATCTATATTTACCTTGTTTTACGTATCATTTCAGCATACTGGAAGAAAATGAGTATCTGCTTCTACAATCATGTACTACTGAAAATAAACTGCATTTTCAATGCTGTCTGTTAATAAAGCACAAGTCAATCCAAACATATGGGAAGGACATTTTGGTGCAAAGTGTTTTTTTTTTTTTTTTAAGAAGCTGAGGTTTGACAGAAATGAGTCTATTCACTACTGTCTGTCCTGAGCCACTAACAGCCTCGTCCATTTTGCCTTGAAGCCTGTCGTTCACTTTGTCAAAGCTTTTAAAGACAGTGATATTAGAACTGATGTTCCTGATTACCACAAATGTTTGCTGTAGATCAAGAATTAATTCAGCCAATAAACGGAACAACTGTTTAGATTCTTGAAATTAGAAAAAAATCTTGTAGCCCTTAAAACTCAGATCATTTATTTGTTTTGCTATTATTTTTAATAAACCTATATAGGACTCAGGATTGTGCAATATAGAGTGACATATGCTTTTTTTTCAGCACAACTTAGGCAATATGAATTTATTTTCATTTTAACCAACTATACAAACATGACTGAGGGAAGAAAATGAAAACAAAATTGGTAGAAATAACACAGATACACACATTTTCATTATTGTTGTTGTTTTTTCTATGATAAATTTTTTAAAAATAATAATAATACTAATACTACTACTACTACTAATAATAATATTTTTTAAAGTTCTACATTTTTGCGAAGTCATTCCCGTATTCCAATAGTGGTAAAATTGACACTTTATAAAAGTAATGATAACTACCTGACATTTCCCAAAACCCAAATACACAGTTTGAAGTTTGGAGCCTTTCTGTTAACCAACACTGGGCTTTCATATAAGCATTTTTTTTATGCTTTGTTGCCGGCACAGATGTGCCGCTTGAGTTTTAAGGGTTTTAAACAACTAGAAAAAAATGTTCCACTCAAATTCATAGCCACAGCCTTCAACGCTGTAAGAAAATGATGCAAAAACAAATGGAGTCATATTTATGGCAGAATCCTCCAGGTACCCTGCAAACGATTTGCTTGTCATTGCTCTTCCATTTATTTTGGCAGGGTTATTTATTCCAGATAATTAATTAAAATAACAGTCTGGGTTTTGTTGTCAGGATCTAACCATGGAATAAGGGTTTTTCTAACAAAAAAGTCTTTGTCTGTCTCGAAGGCTTTGCGCCCATATATTCTGTCCTAACCAATTTTCCTGACTGTGGAGCTACTACAGAAAGTATGACAATCTTCCAATCTTACCCATGAGGTATGTGTTGCACCCTCGAGAGAGTTGCATGTCTGTGTTTGTTGCTCGGCACTGACATTGTGTTGATGTCGTTCAGAGGTTTGTGTAGCCTAATTGGAGCACGCCGCTCTGAGGACAGTGAAGAGCTGATATCTTATCTTAGTGTAATGGAATGTGGAAGAAGCTTCTCACACCGCTTGAGTGATAACAGAGACAGAAGGGATTTGGAGGTAGCGTTAGCCATCACAAACACTCTCTCTCTCGAGCACACACACACACACACACACACACACACACACACACACACATATACATACACATAGACAATTGTCCATCTGTGTCTGCTTTTCTCTCGCTAACAGATCCCACCTCTGTAGCCCTTCAGCTCTGAGGAATGCCAGTCATGAACGACAGGATGCTCATCGTTCGAGCTAAGGGGTTTGAACTGTCTAATCATTAACTCTTTCAACCCCGTCGCCACGGAGACCTGAGCTTCTGTAAACACCCTGCACAATGTTTATGGTTTCCTCTTCCTGCCCATTTTGACTTATTGAGGACAATGGAGACAATACGTAACCTTTGACCTTCAACCCATTGCCCCTGTCTACCCTGTAGCGCAGGTTTTTCTACGTGAACCATAACAAACATGTAAAAATGTGCACAGGTTTGTGAGCATCCTTAAAAAATTTAAGTGAATGGATGATAGAAGACGATATGCAGCGAATAGGGAAACACTTAGAACAACTTCTTATGATCAGGACCAAGCTTTTATTTAGGAGGGAAAGTGGTTGATACCTCATATCTACAAGGTATCTGGTGAGCCTGAGCTCGGGTTACTATCTGTGTGGAGTGTTACATGGTCTTGATGTGTCTGTATGGGTTTCCTCCGGATTCTCGGGTTTTCCTCCCACTTACTAAAAACATCCAAGTAGGAGGATTGATCATGCTGAATTGTAAAAAGGCTGGAATAAGTGTGTGAATAGTGCACTGAGCTGGACTGGAATCCCATCTATGCTGTATTCTCACCAGTACTGCTTGAACTTGGTCGGGGTCATGGTGGACCGAGAGCCTATTCCAGGAACAATGCGTGGTAGGCTGGAATACACTCAGAACTAATTATTTTCATGTCCTCAATCTAATGTATTAATACCTTACAATTTACCTTATATAATAGCAATGGATTGGATCAGTTATCTATATATCCAAACCTTTCATTTTGGCATAACTGTATTACAAATTATTCAGCATTCATTTATAAAAGATTCATGAAATGCTTATAAATGTGTCATAAGGCTCTTTGTACAGTAAGAATTCTTTGATACTAAGTGAAGACAAAATTGGTCCTAACAATCTGACCTTTTACACAACAAAGTTAACACAACTAATATCACAAATGTGCCTGCATTTATATTGTGGCCTAGAAAAAGTTTTTGGAAGTACTTTACCCGTCAGAACAGGGACAGGAATCTAAATAGGTAAGTATGTCAGTAAGCAGGTATGTATATAATTAGTTAAATAAGTAAAGAAGGATGTAAAAAAGTAAATAGGTAAGTAGGTAAGTAAGGATGTAATAAGTAATTAAGTAAGTAAGTAGGAAATTCCAACATTATAGATATGACATCAGTGTAAGTATAAGTAAATAAAATGTAATGTAATCATCAGCTAAAAAGGTTTTCTACAAACTGTGAATTTTAAACACAGCTGCAGAAGACATTGTACTTGTACTTATTTCAAAATATTTGTCATTTTTTGATGATATGATTTAGGAGAACCTGGTATTATGGATGTGACGTTTTCATGCTATCGATGTGACCTCAACTGTGTAAAGAACATGCTGGAATATTTAAATTTTAACATGAATCAGATAGAGATTATGAAAAAAATAACCATGAAATGATCACATCATCAATAAATTCTCTTTCTTTCCCCTCTTGCTCTGTAATCTTCAGCATTTTTGTAGTTTTTGATGCTCAGCATTATACTTTATTATTTCATTTACAAGTAACCCTTTAGGCAGTATATGCATATGAAGTATTTATAGTGCATCAGTATGGTTTGGCAGAAACCCTATGAATTATGCAGACTTTTTCCCATGTAAGGTTGATCTTTGCATCTTGACCAAATAAATAATTAAGTAAGCAAATAGGTAATAAGTAATAAAGTAAGTAAGTAACTAAATATATAAGTAAGTATGTAAGTAAATGAATACTTTATAAATAATAAATAAATAAATAAATATATTAAACAAACAAACAAATAAATGAATAAATATGAGGTAAGTAAGTACATTTGCACAAGTGTAAGTAAAATTAAATAAATAAATAAAAGGGTTATGAGGTAACTACTGTTACTGTTACTAAGTTAGTAAGTAAGTTAGTAAGTAAGTAAATAAGTAAGTATGTAAGTATTGTAAGTCGCTCTGGTTAAGAGCGTCTGCCAAATGCCTAAATGTAAATGTAAATGTAAATGTAAGTAATTATAAAGAATTAAATAAATAAATAGGTAAGTCGGTAGTGAGAGAACTACAGTACTGTTACTGTTACTAATTTAGTACAACCCAAATTCCGGAAAAGTTGGGACGTATTTTAAATTTGAATAAAATGAAAACTAATGGGCATTCAAATCACTTAAGTCAATATTTTATTTTCAATAGAACATAGGGAACATAACAGATGTTTAAACCAAGGAATTTTACAATTTTATGCACAAAATGAGCTCATTTCAAATTTGCTACAGGTCTCAAAAAAGTTGGGACAGGGGCATGTTTACCATGGTGTAGCCTCTCCTCTTCTTTTCAAAACAGTTTGAAGACGTCTGGGCATTAAGGTTATGACTTCCTGAAGTTTTGGCAATTTGATGTTAAGGTTTGATTTTTGTTTTTATATATATATATATTCCACAATCTTTTTATTAACCCTTTCACAGATTGGAGAGCCTCTGCTAGATGTTCTCCCAGGTGAATCTTTTTCATATTTCTTTGCTTTTTCAGCCCATTGCTGCCCTGCCCCCAACTTGAAACATGTAGAAGGCATCAAATTTAAAATGAGCTCATTTAGTGGATAAAAGTATACAATTTCTCAATTTAACCATTTGTTATGTTCTCTATGTTCTATTTAGAATAAAATATTGGCTTATGTGATTTGAAAATCTTTTAATTTTCATTTTATGCAAATTTATAAAACATCCCAACTTTTCTGGAATTAGGGTTGTAAGTATGCAAAAAAAAAGAAATTACTGTTACAAAGTTAGTAAATAAATAAGTTCATAAGTAAGTACGTAAGAATAGATAGATAGATAGACAGACAGACAGACAGATAGATAGATAGATAGATAGATAGATAGATAGATAGATAGATAGA
>JAQQZS010000015.1:23365671-23393171 GCA_030068045.1 Platyallabes tihoni | reverse complement strand
ATGCGCGCACACACACACACACACACGCACGCACACACACACAGAAATATACCTGGTAATATGAAGTGCAAATATGTGCACAGATTAAAGTCTGTGTTTTGTCTGTAATCTTTGTGTGTGTGTGTGTGTGTGTGTGTGTATGCAAGGGTATGAAGTCAGGAAAAGCTTTAAAGCTTCTTACACCCTCTCTGCACAGGCAGCTCTCTCTCTCTCTCTCTCTCTCATTAGTATTCACACCCATGCTGGCTTGATACAGATCTTTATGACTCTTTTCCTTTACTTTTCGTGTCTCTCTGTCTCCATTCCTTACCTCTATTTATCATTCTGTCCACACCTTTCTCTTTATTCTTTATAATTTCTGTCTCTCACATTTGTTTCATAGTTTCATCTTCTACCTTTTCATGATTACTGTTTTTCCTCTTGTGTTCAGACTTCAGACTTTTCTCTCACTCTCTATCCGTGTATTCTCTGCATGTTTCTTTGTGTCATTCAGCTTTTTAGAGTAACTCTCTCTCTCTCTCTCTCTCTCTCTCTCTCTCTTTCTCTCCTTGCAGCCCCTGATGAAACAGTCCCTGTGGGGCAGTGGCTGGAACTCAGCGGGCGTGTCCTGGGGCAGGGAGCATCGAGGGCGTGGCGTCGGTATGGCCGTGCCCGTCTCGCTCGGCCAGATCTCGCCCATGAAGAAGCCGTTCAGCAGCGGGAGCGTCATCGCCCCGCCCAAATTCCCACGCTCTGGAGTTTCACTTGGTCATAAGACCTGGAGCGACGACAACGTGTTCCGCACCGACAACAACAGCAACACACTGCTGCCTCTGCAGGTACAAACCCAGGGTGTGATCTGTCTCATGTATAGAATTAAGCTGCATCAAGAATCGTTCGAGAATTGAGTCAAACCGCAAACTATTGACTCATAGGGAACCGAGACAGAGAGAGAGAGAGAGAGAGAGAGAGATAGAATGTGTGTTTGTGTGTGTCTGAGTGGATCTCTCAAAGCTTAACCATTGAGTATGTGCGTGTTGAGAATAAGGCCGCCTCATTTCCATATGAACCGTGTCTGAGCACCTGGATTCACTTGTGTGTATTCATGCAGTCACCTGGCTTAACAGGGCCTGTTTTACTGTTTTACACAATCACACTGAGCATTACATCATACCGCATTGCATTATGGGGCGGTAGGTTTCACAGGTCTCTGAAGCTCAGATCTTCCTACGTCTTATCATCAATATGAGCTTTCCTGTTTTTAGAAATGTTCCCTTTGTACATGGACTGAATCTTAGAGGAATTATGGGGGGAAAACTGTTTATAAAGTTGGGATGGGAATCACCAGCCCCCCCCCCCCCCCATACAAATCACAATGTGTAGGTACCGAATTAAATGTATAACGCAATATATGCTATGTAAGTAGCATGATTTCAAATAAATATCCAGATTTTTCAGATTTTTGTTACAATTCTGAACAAACGTAGCAAAGAATTTGCTCCTACCACACGGGGCACTGTGCTGAGTATAACCTCTGCGGGATTATAGAGGAGGAGCAACATTTTACCACTTTGTTCATTCGACTCAAGTTCATCGATGTGATTCTGATAATCCACACTCGTCTTCCTCGATTACACTACGTTGCATTATGTTACGTTATTATACGAGAACTTTTGATTGTACAGAATAACAGTTCTGAGAATCAAAAAACTAACTTTATTTCTCTATATAATCCCCTCCTACACTAATCTGCACTTATCTCAGAAAGAGCAGAATTTCACCAAATTAGGGAGTTCATGTCAGACTTGGACAGACCCAGCTGAAATTTTTGTCTGTTTGCACTGGAATATCAGCAACCCAAACACACACTATTAAAATAAATAAACATTTGTTGTGTTATAGATTACAATCCTTTAACAGCAAATGCTTTTTCCTCTTATACCACAGCAGTTTGTTGATAATTATATCATTTCATATCATATAATATTATGCAGATATTCTAACTTAAAATGAAATAAAAACGGTGGTATATACCCACTTTACACTTAAAAATTCCAAGGTGTTCACAAGTAAAAACGTAAATAATGTTTACGGTAACATCGACGGACACCTGTGATTGGTTGAAAATATGTTCCACATAGCAAGTTGACGAATCACGAAACACCTAATGTGCCGTCGCTACCGGCACACAGTTAGCGATTAATAATTTTTTTTTTAGACAAAGTTTGCATAAAAATCACAAAGAATTGCACAAAGAACAAAAAATGGAGCAGGTACTCAAAAAAAAAAATCACATCGTAGTAGCTCTTTCTCTTCTTTTATTTTGATCATGCAAATGTCTCAAGCTTATGAAGTTCTAACGCTGTGTCTTTTTGGCTGGTACTTTCCATAAGCATCATAACCACCATGTCATTACTTTGTGTTCACCTCAAGTCCTTTGAGTTTAGCCCCACATGGTTCGTCTCAACTGTCCCTCGTCACTTTTTTCCTCTTCCTCGATCTTGCGCCCTTCCTGCGCTTGGGAATTCCACGCATTCCTCGTGCGTCTCCTTACTTCCTGCCCCATTCTTCTGGACTGTCCTGCATGCGTCATGGTTAGGGAAAGTGACCCAGATGAGCCAAGAATTGGAAAGGAAGGGCAGAAAGTTGGAGTGAAATAGGAACAGCAATATGTGGAGTGTTTGATACTAAACTGCTGAACTGCTTACAGACTCCAGATGGCTTTTAAAGCTGTCGGTAATATATATATATATATATATATATATATATATAAAATGTACTGCATGTTATCCAGCAAATATTTAAAGCTAGAATGAGGTGAGTTTTGTTGAGGTTGGGTGTTTTGTCTTTGTCCTACATCAACTAGCGTTTGATCATGATTTGATTTGCGAACATGATCATGATAATGACTTTAAATGCATCCGTGTCATGTGTTGTAGTGTCACTTTTTACTGTCGTCATGATTTCAGTTGGGATAAAACAAACCTTGAACTAGGGTGACCACTGGTTTGACTCTCAAGTGGAGGACCCTTGTGTCCAAAAGTGAGGACTTATCATGAACATACAGTACAAAGAGGTTTCTGAGGGTCAGAAATGAGGACAAATGGGCAAAAATGAGGACACGAAACAGCGGTATGGACAGAGGACTGGAAATCTGGACGAATGGTAACCCAACATAGAACCCAAAGTTCTCCTGTTTTGACCAGTCCTTACAGAGCCTCTGAGGTGTCTGGGTTTAAGGTTTTTTTATTATTATTATTATTTTTTTCAAATTAGGCTAATATATTGAGGTCAAGAGGTAACAATTTAGTGCTACACTTTTAGTATCATTTTGTCATCCTGATTTTTGTCTATAGTTTTATTACAGTATGTTGCAGAGATCCCAAAGTCCAGTTGTATAACTTGAGCTCTAAACTTTCTGTGTTGTAAGATGTTATAGCTAATACGTAGCCTCCAGTTCTACTTACAGTTCCAGCGACACCATTTTGTCATTGTGTCTCATTCTGTCATTAAAGTCTGATATTATGTTATCGATCATCTGCATATTCTGTTCATACTATCTCCAGTCTTTCGACATGTTTCTTACTATTAGTAGTAGAAATGCGCACGCACCACGGTTACACTGGTTCCCATGCAATGACATGAGTAGCGAATCAAAACGTTCGGGCTATCTTCAGGAAATTTTTTTGAGATGTCGTTAAGCTTGTCGATAGTATAACATAATCCAGAGCTAGGTTTAATCTGGAAAGTGTGACACGGGAAACGCTACAGCAGGAAGCAGGCCACGGGCTCGGTTATTTACAGTCATGCATGACACCCAGTATGTGTGTGTGTGTGAGTGTGTGTGTCATTTCTCCTTGAGAGCAGTCAGTGTGTACAGTAAACATTCCCCTGACTGTCCACACTCTTCTGCGGGATTGCTTTTACTCAGGACAGATACTCAGGATGCCCTTCTGACATTTATGGCGAAGCAGAAAGAGATGTTATCTGTACTACACACACACACACACACACACACACACACACACACAAACATACTTCTGTTGACTGTCCATGGGGTTTCCTAAAGGTCAACGTTCCAGGATATCATTTTCCAGAAATAAATGGTTTCGCTTCAATGCTATAAATGTTATAAACACACCGCTTACGTGAGGAGGAATCTCCCAGCATGCACTAGGATACGATTAAAACCCTGAGACTCAAAGTGGACTAACGGTGCGTAATTTATTTTATACCACATCGGTTTGTCTACGTTACCATTAAACAATATTCTGCTTATTAAAGAAACATACATTCTCCTTTTTCTTGTTTATAGTTACAGTTATGTCCTGGGACGTCCAAAATAGAAGTTAGTTCTATAAACAGGATAGGTTATAAAATATACCTGTTGTATAACCTGGAATATGTTTTGTCTGTCTCAGGACCGGAGCCGAATGTACGACAGTCTGAACATGCACTCGCTGGAGAGCTCTCTGATCGACATCATCCGGGCCGAGCAGGACCCTCTGAAAGGTAAGACTCACTTCCTGCTTCCTGCTTTCTACTTCCTATACACTCTGTTATGATCAAACAAACATCCATGATTAAAAAACATCCATGATGTAAGATACTTCAAAATGTGGAACTGAATTAAAGGAATGTGGCTGCATGCTTTTAGACTAATGTTTATTTCTTTCTCTTTAGCGTATGTGTGATTACTAAGAGAGAAAAAAACCCCTAGCAATTTGTTACTGAAAACACACAAAATCTAATGACGGTTGTTGGGATTGTTAGCATGAGGAAGAGACAAAGAGCATGATGCACAAGATTTAATCACAAGTCCCAGTTTGACTCGAACGCCGACTTGAACGTTTGTAAATGCGATTGAAAGGTATGAAGTTATCAGATGTATAAGATGTGTTGTCTTTTAAATTAAGTTTATAGTTAAGCGTAAGTCTGGAGCGCGTATGTCGTTTTTCCACCTTGTTTAACAATTGCGATTTTCTTTTTAAAAACTCAGAAGGTCGTGTCAGGATTTCATTCCGAGTGCGTTTTCTAATGTTATGTAACTCGCTGCGTAAAGCGCTATCCACCCGCTTCCACATACATGAGCTGACAGACGCCTACGATTGGCGAGTGCTTCTCATGCCAAGTTGACTTGTTCATGAGTCTTTAAAATATATTTAAATCTGTGACGCAATCGTTTCTTTGTTTAATTAACCGATAATTAAAATAATTACACACCTCAATCATTTTCTTTTAAATCAGGCAGGTTATTAATGGATGATTAGGGTGCATGGAAATATAGTCACTAAAAACAGTAAAGGAGCTAAAAATCCCAGACACTGATCATCTCGATTCTTAGTCATAAATAAATGAATAATAAAAATAATAATAAATGGTTTCACTGGCATCTGTGCAATGTTAAATATTTGTCTGGAACTTGAAAATCCTGGCTTTAGAAAAATACTTTAATGAGTGTGTGTGTGTGTGTGTGTGTGTGTGTGTGTGTGTGTGACGTTTAAGGTTGTCTGGGTGTGGCAGGGTGTTTCGCTGCTTCTTTCTCTTTCTTGACTCATTGTGCATTTAGAATTCCTTCATACTCATTTCCTAGTTGTATTTGTGTAGCACTTACACCGATAAAGCTTGTCATGAAGCAGCTTTACAGAAATCCAGATGTTGATTTCAATCCAAGTGATGAGAAAAAAAATCTAATTGTCTCTTCAAGAAACCTTGAACCAGAACTGAGTTTTGAATATTGTGCTATTAAAAATGGCTGCCTATTTTTTTTATTTTTTTTTTTCAAATTTTTTTGTTGATCATGCGAGACACAATCATCACAGCATCACAAATGTCATGGCAGCTGATAACAGTGTGACACTCAGCTTTCCGTTACTCTCTCCCCCTCTCTCTCTCTCTCCCTCTCTCTCTCTCCCCCGCTCTCTCTCTCTCTCTCTCTCTCTCGCTCTCTCTCTCGGTCGCTCTCCGATGTCCAGGCCGCATGGGATGTCCATATCCTGGCGCCGATGGCCTGCTGATGCTCAATGGTAATTACATCAACCAATCACATCTCTCTGTGCTCCTTCCTATTGACCCCATCGTCTGTAACCCAATAGCAGTGCATTTACACCATATCTGTTTACATTCGAACACTGAATAGCATAGTGTACTGTACTCTGATACAACGCTATGACATGATTAGCATCAGGAAATGTATGAAATGCAATGATACTTCCTGAAATGTTCAGATATACTGTACTTTCCGCTCTTTTGCACCCACATCACTTTCACATCAGCTTATAATGTGTCATTTGTATTAGTTGCTGAATAATAAGCTGAGACTTCTATAGTGGTAAGCAGTTTTGGTCAACAGGTTCCTGTAATGTTATATAACATTATAAGTGAATAATAATTCACAATTTTTTTTAAATATATGACAAAAGGAAGGCATTTTCTTCAGTTAAAATAATCCGGGCTACAGAAAGCCACCGAAAATGAACGTGGAATTAAAAACATACCGGTGACAGAAACATTACCATGCACGCGAGAGCTAAGCGGCGAACCGAAGCTAACCCGCAAATGAAAGCAAACCAGAGGGAAAAAAAGCATGAAAACAGATAGCGAAAGCAAGCGATTGTGTGAAGACAAACAAGTAGAAACTATATTTAAAACAGTCAGCAAAAAAAAAAGGAGAAAAAGAAACGTAAACTTGCAAGCGAGAGTTAACCTGTGGAAAAAAACGTAAGCGAAAGCAAACCTGTGAGTGAAAGCAAACCAGTGTAAGAAAAATAATCTGGTGAGTGAAAAATATTCAGTGAACAAAAGCAAAAAGCTAAGAGATAATAAGTGAGAAAAAAAAGCAAACTAGTTAGTAGTAAAAAATAGTGAGTGAGAGCAAAACAGTGAATAAAATGAGACCTTGCGAATGAGAGCTAACAAAAGTTATCCAGCAAACGAAAGCACACTGGTGAAGGAACGCTAAACAAGCAAACAAACAGCAAAACGTTGACGTAGCCTCATGAGAGAGAGCTAGCCAATGAACAAGCCACTGGTGACGGAAAGCTGAACAAGCAAACAAGTTGAAACCAACAAAGGGAAGCAATCGAGTTAGTTAAAGTACATAAGCAGCAGAAAGCAAACAAACGCCAAAACCCGCAAGGGAAACCAAGTAATGAGAAAAACACAGCAGTGAATGAAGGCTAAATAATTGAACGACATCAAACCAGCTGTCAAAAACAAACAATTAAAGATAGCAAACAAGAGCAGGCAAAAAAAAAACATTGAGCAGAAACAAACTAATAAATGATGCAAACGGGGAAGTGATAACGAAACACTGAGGTAAAAATAGCCTTATGAGAGAGAGCTAGCCGATGAACAAGAGTTATCCAGCAAACAAAACCAACGCTGTGCATGAAAGCAAACCAGCGAAAGATAGAAAAGCGAACAGGATACGTAGAACGTAGAACGATCAGCCATGTGGTCAAGAGTTAACCAGCGAACAAAGGTTAACCAGCTAACGAAAGCAATAAAAGTAAAGGCAAGCGAAAGCCAAGCGAACAAACAAACAAATGTTTTAACCAGTGAAAAAATGAGCGAGTCAATGTAAACGTGAAAAACGAAAGCAAGCTGGCGGGCAAAACAAACCCAACAACATTTTAATTTAGTTTTTTGAGCAATGTCAAACAAAAGTCAACTCATGAGAATATTAGGCCACGCCCAAATAGTTCTACCATCGGTCTATTCAGCGAACTTAGCCGTCTTTTATACTGTATGTTTCCAGCCTGATTTTTATTTAGAATTTGCTGGGAATTTATCATAAAGTTCGACAGAAAAGTTTATTTACAAAGGGTGTTCAAGTCAAACATGGACGTTTGATTGTGTAGAATAAAAGGATACAGTTATGAGAGTAAAAACTCCCTTTATGTCTCTATATAATCCCCTGCTACACTAACGCACTTATCCCAGTGTTTCACAAGTGCTTGGACACCATCAAGGTAGAAAGCCGGCGCCATGATCTGACTGTCTGGTTTATGTCTGGAGCTTTACACTGGCCTCCCAGGAACTCCTTTAATGATCCAAACATGTGGAAATGGCTTGGAGCGAGGTCAGAACTCTACCAGTAACTCCCAGCTGAGATCCTGTAATGTGCAAGTGATGACAGATTGTGTGTACACTTCCCATGGACAGTTGTGTGTCTTCTGCAAGCTGGCGACAAGTTATTCACAGAACGTTTACAGGAACGACTGCAGTGGACTGTCGCGGACATACGGCTGTCTTCAAAACGTTTGCGCTGTTCAGATGATTTACTGCGGCTAAGAGTCTCATCACCGTACTGTGCGTAAAGTCTTCTGTAAACACCTCGCCACCTCCATACACTAGAAATCTCATCACAAGTCCCGGTTTGACTCGAACGCCCCTCGTATTTCAGACCATATTTGTTTATATAGTTCACCAAGCACGTCATTTTGTAAGAGTCGCAGCGGGGGGCGCATTTTAAGCAGACGCTTTTTATAGCATGGCCTTATCACATGCAGCCACCTGGGGCCTGTGGAGAGGACTATCAAAAGGTCAGAGGTTGAATGGGGGGCGGATGGGGGGGGTTTGTCTGGAAAGCCTTGCACCATCCATTATGTTGATCTTGGGCAACTTCATATTATGCTGTTCTGGTTGTGTGTCTGAGAGAGGAAAGATGTTACAATCGAATTTCCCAGAGAAAATAATTGCATTATGGTAAAGACTCCGACGCTGTGGATCCTATGCCGTCCCTCTAAAGTCAGAAGAAACCCGATGTGATTAAACTGGTGCGCTGGCAGACATCTTGGCAGTAACAGCACTTATCCTGGATCAGATCTCCCTGTTCGCGTGGCTCGTATATCCTTCAGTGCTTTTTATTTAAAATAGATTAATCAGTAAGCTCAGCAGCAGGAGCATCAGCAACACGGTCAGAGATGAGAGATGTTTTTCAGCTACGTCTCCTGGCGATTCTTTCGATGGCACCATCCCAGCCCTTGGATTAAAGACAGGCCGAACATTCCAGAGATCAAGTGTTCTGTCTTCCAAGCAAAAAAAAAAAAAAGGAGAATCTAGAGAACTCGCATATTTTCATGTGACCAGTTAAGGAAATCCTGTTCTGGCCAATCGGCTTTCTCGTCAGACATGGCGCTCAGCCAAACAATGCTTGTCCATTTATAGCAGCGCTGGAACTCGGAGCAGAACGTCTGCTTCAGCTGAGACTGACTCGCTTTACGCTGTCCAGTCTCTGGATCCAGTCTGTATTTTTAGCGCTTTACTCCATCGTGTTTCATGTCAGCCGCAGCTGCTCGCTTTCTTTTCTAATGAGAGATCGTATGAGTGTGTGTGTTCTCTTGTGCTTTCGAAGCAAAGGATTTTTTTTTTATAATAAATACATGATGCGATTTTATATGAGCAAAAAAAAAAACTTTATTTAAATATTAGATTGTGCATTAATTTTTCTTTTCTCTTAGAGAAACTATACTGTACTATAATAGTCCCAGTGTGACGTCAGAGCGACATCTCACAAAAACAAGGAAAATACAGCAACAAGCAATAGATTAGCCCTTGACTCACTGTTCAGTCATAAATATTTTAATAGTTAAGGTTGTCAAGAGATTTGTTTTTTTAATGCGTATTTTTTTTAAAATATTCACACATGGACTTCCTTATTTTTAGCAGTTTATACAAACTAAAGGCATACACCAGGTTTCATCCATCACGATTGTGGATGTACCCAAGGGCTCACTGACGATCGTAGCGCGTATGGCACGCTAGTTGCGCTGTACTTCCTCAGTGTGAGTTCCCCAAGACGCCACGTGCGTTGATAAAATCGAGAACACCAAGCTGAAGACGCGCAAACGGAAGCAGTTCTCAGAACAGTTCGAGAACCCCAGACCTGGTTTAATCTAATCATCTAGAACTGTTCTCAGGACAGATTTTGTTTGCGTATCGAGTACGTGTCCGATCATATTCATCAACCTGCGTCACATCGAGGAAGCTTGAGGAATTGGGATTCGCATTACATTTAGATTTGCATTCAATCGTTTTAATTTAATCACAAGCGGAGACATCCTTAATAAACAGACACAATGTGGTTCTGAGAGGGGTTTCCACTTTAAAGCACGTCGTCTTCAAAACATGTTAGTCAGTCCGACACATGACCGAGGAGGTCACATGAATCAGCAGGGCTCGGTCGGGGTCATGTGACCGGCTGCGTGATGTCGGCTCACATGACTGACTGGAGACAGAGAGAAAGGGATGACTTTGAGTAACCCTTAGCATGCCCTAAAAGTCCCTTTTAACATCACGCTTATCACTTCAGATAGTAATTTATTCGTCACATATACATTATCACACAGAGGAATTCGTTATTCTCCGCATATCCCAGCTTCGTTGTTATTATGCCGGGGTCAGAGCGCAGGGTCGGCCATTATACAGCGCCCTTGGAGCAGACAGCGTTAAGGGCCTCGCTTAAGGGCCCAACAGAGGCAACCTGGAGAACCTTCCAATAATGTGGTTTAAATGGTGGTTTTCTGGAACATTCTGCAACATCACCATTTTTGGTAATATTAAGTATAGGTATACATTGTATAGCAAAGGAGTTATTAATAATAATTTATGACATAAGAAGAAGAAGAGAAAGAAACATTATTTATGGGTTAATTTTTATAGATTTGGCAGCTCAAAGATCAAACGTTAAGTAGGAAACCAATAGGAATACTAACAATACTGATGAAGTATACCCTAAAATCCATAAAATAAACAATGCAAGCACAAAGTTAGCAAAGTAAAGCTAACTTCTTGTTTTATATATATATATATATATATATATAGAAATATATTTATTTCTTTATTTAGTTTGTAATTTATATATTTATACAGTATAATACTGGACAGTATATGGACAAATTCTTTTTTTACCTTTTAATAAAATATACATAACATTTCTTTCCATAAACGTTAGGTGTCGCATCCACCTTGCATGAAATGAGCGTAAATTTACCCCCCTCCCCCCAGCACACACACTACAGAATCAACGGTTCATACGAATTACATATTTATCCATTTGGATTTTAATTGTCCGAGGAACTTTCAAGTGAAGCGATTCAGTCTGATCCAGCATCAGCAGTCTGACGCTCTCCATTAGTGGTGTTCTTTTTAGTTATTTGTGGGTGACGGGATTTGAACCCACAACCTTCAAGGCACAAGGCCTTTTGAGAGATTAGGTGATGGTCAGAACATGTTCTATATCAGCTCCGACATTAGTGCGGACTGTGATTCACATTCGGGTTACATAAGGGTTATCTTCATTCGTGTTGAATGCATACGGAGGACGTGTTCAAGTTCAGGGTTTTGCAACAGTCTCCAGTCCTCATAAACACGCCGGGCTGCATTTCTTCTTAATGACGTCACTAGAGACTGGAGTTCAAATGACTATTAATCGCGTAGCTGCTGTTATTTAAGAGATAGCAGGAATGAGCTTTGTTCGTGATCGTTTCATGATATCAACTATAACCTTAAACAGATACGAAGCACAGGGTGTGACCTTCATTAACTAATTAATAGGACAATTTGTTGCGGTGCTTCATACAACCATGTCGTGCATTATTGTTCCTGACGATGTTGTATTCCTAAATCATGGTGATAACACAACCTCTAATATGAATTACAGCCTGTCTTTAACCTGCATTTACAGCTTCACTCATATCACAGCTTTTTATCCTCTTTTCTGTTCACATGCAGCGAGGAGTTACGGCAGACGACGAGGTAAACGCCACTTCCCGCACCGCGCGGCTCTCCCATGTCTGACTTCTGTGTTTTTGTCACGTCAGCGTTAGTGCTGGATTTACTAAAGCTCATGTTTAAAAACGTGCTTTAGCTGCACCACGAGAGTTTCGGTGGTTAGAAGGATTTCAGCCAAACTTGTTTGTGTTATCTTTTTGATCACGTGTGAATGTGTCGGTGAATGTCTGAGCACAGATCTATCACTGGCATTAAAGATGAGCGATGAAGAAATAATTCCTGTTCCCTCATTTTATCTTTTCTATAGGACGTTCCTCCCTCTTCCCTATAGACGACGGTCTCCTTGACGACGGGCACGGTAACCAGGGCATACCCGGGCTTCTGGGATCTTCGGGTTATCCGCATCAGAACGGCGAGCGCATCGAGAGGTTCTCACGGAAAGTGTTTGTGGGCGGCCTGCCACCCGATATAGACGAAGGTGATTTGCAGAAATGGAAAAATGTAGTTTTGTCAGAGTCATTACAAGTTTATTCTATATATTCACAGTGTATAAAAAAGTAATTGCCCCCTTCCTGATTTTTCAGTTTTTTTGCATAGTTGTCACTTAAATGATTGAGATCATGAAACTAATTTTTGTATTACACATGGATAACCAGAGTAAACACAAAATGCAGTTTTTAAATGATAGTTTAATTTATTAATTAAAAAAAAGCTGTCCAAACCTACCAGGCCCTATGTAAAAAAGTAATTGCTCCCCTAAACTTAATAACTGGTTGTTGCCTTTGCGATAACTAGAAATGAGTCTTTCACATCACTGTGGAGGAATTCTGGCCCGGTCTTCTTTACAAAATTGTTTTAATTCAGACACACTGGAGGGTTTTCGAGATTGAACAGCATGTTTAAGGATCTCAAACAGATTTAAGTCCAGACTTTGACTAGGCCACTCTAAATCCTTAAGTCAATTTTTACAGTCATTCAAAAAGTGGACTTGCTGGTGTGTTTCTGATGAAATCGTTATTCAAAAACTGCATTCTGTGTTTACTCAGGTTATTATTTAAGTGCGGCAAATAAATAAATAAATAACCCAGGAAGGATCAAATACTTCCTCAAAGCACTGTACAGTATGTCCATTTTCTCCATCACAATGTATTCTCTTTATGTCTTTGCTCTTGTCACATGCAGACGAGATCACATCCAGTTTCCGGCGCTTTGGTCACCTGGTGGTCGACTGGCCGCACAAGGCGGAGAGCAAATCCTACTTTCCTCCAAAAGGTAATTAAAAATATATAAAAATCTATATATAGAATGAAAATTATTGTGCTGTTGAAATTTACAGAGGAACAATTATAGGGAAGAAATGAAAAACGAAAGAAAATTGTTCAATTCCTATGTACATATGTTTATGTTTTCATTTTTCCTTCCTACTACTCTTTCCCAAAATTCTACAGATACTATAAACAGTCTCTAGTCCGATTTGTCAGATAATATTTCTGGCTACAAGGCAAATCACAGGTTTATATCGTTTCTGTAACTTTTGTTTGAGGAGAGTTGTATCTAACATGTTTGGAAGGAGTCTCAGGGATTTTTTTTGTTAAATCTGTGATTTTACGAGCAGAGGAGTGTATGGCATTGCTTTTGTTTTTTCTGTCTTATTCATTTCACGAGAGATAATAAAGGAGGGCTGTTGAGGAAATGACTGATTATAGCTGCTGCAACATGTCAGTGCCTACAGGAAGTAACTGGCTCGGTGGACGTTCCGCAGCATTCACTGTAATTATGAATGGATAAAAATAAAATGCGCTGCTGTTCATTTATGAACGATTGTTATCACAGGCAGATTTCTACTAATAACTGATGATTTATTCTAATAAGTGTAAAGTTTTAAAACCAATTTTACAATGTTCATTTACAAGCTATTTTTAATTACCAGGAATTTTTGCATCAAAATCTTTCTCTCTTTCTCTCTATCTTTCTTTCCTATTGTATTGGTTCTGCCCGATCCTTGTGCAGTGGCTCTGAACTGATTCCATACTATGATTTTCTCCCATCAACAGCTCTCTGGTCTTTCTGTTGGTTTGTCCTTTTTATCAAAAAATTTAGTTTTTACAGATATCCAGGTCTCAAACTGTGTAGATGATCAGAGATTTTTAATAGTTTAAACACTCAATCTAGCAACACACACCTGGACAACAAGAAATACATACTAGTCATGTGTTCCAATATTTTTGGTCACTTGAAAAACAAAATGTGCATGTGTTTAACATGTCCGCCTCGAAATATCAGAAGTGAAAATTTGGTATTCTGCAATTTTTAAATTCATAAAAAATTTTTTTAAAAAACCCCGTTCCAGTACTTTTTACTTCATATATATTCAGCCTACGCATTCGTACACACATCGGTCTGCACTGTGTTCACAGCTGCTGAAAGAGTGTTGCTATTTCTGTTATCTCTCCAAGGATACGCCTTCCTGCTTTTCCAAGAGGAGAGCTCGGTGCAGGCGCTGATCGAGGCCTGTCTGGAAGAGGACGGCAAGCTCTACCTGTGCGTCTCCAGCCCCACCATCAAAGACAAGCCTGTGAGTCTGAACGTCTGCTTTTATCAAACAATCATTGAGAAACTATCACCTCAAAGTATCTCCGGCCATCAGCATCGCTCCTATACATCACTAATAACCACATAAGCGCGCATGTTTTGAAAGGAATTTTAATTCAGTTTGTGCTTTTGATATGGAACAATGCTCTCTGTTTAGGAGGTTAAAGTCACTAGAACACTGTTGCTAAGCAACCAGGAAATTATAGGCGCTGAGAAATAAAAACAATGATGTAGTTAGATATTAATATATATAATAATAATAATAATTGTAATAATAGTAATAATAATAATAACAGAAACACATTAACATTAAGAATTAATGTTAAGAAAGAATTAACATTAAGAAAGAATTTTTAAACTGTATTAACTTGTACACCACAAGAGGGCGCAGGTGCAGTTCAACATTTTGAAGGGAAGCAGGTGTTCAGGAAATGCCTAGCCTGGGCAAGTAGTGTTGCCAGATTGGGCGTTTTTCTGTTACCTGGTTAGTTTTTACAATCAGTTACAGTGGAACCTTGGATTACAAGACCAAAAAAATAAATGCATAAAAATAACTAATACAAAATATGAAGTATTTTGTAAAAAAAATAATAATAATGCACTTTCGACAGTATGTGTAGCATTACAGCTCAAAGGTTTTTATAAAGGGTAAGAAACGTAGACGCACAAGCAGCATAAGATCATAAAGAGCAAGTAGATAGTTTTAAAAGATATAATAATACTTAAACAATAGATAGGTCGATAGATAGATAGATCTAATATAGTGCAAAAATAATAATAAAATGAGCTGTAAGGAATTGCTGTATAGTTTCAGAAAAAAATATATATAAATAAAATAATTAACCAAAATAAAAATTACATAAATGTATTTAAAATAAATTGAAATGCAAATGTATAAATAATCACTTATAAAACATCCAAAGTTTCCCAAAGTATAAAAGCAAAAGCAGAAATAATTTTTTAAAAAGTTACTGAAGATGCAGGATATGAAAGAGGCACTTTTGTTTTGGCACTTTTAACATTAAGAAAGAACATCTTATATACATCTTATAATGAAATATTTTTTGAAAGAAAAATATTTCCTTTTATGTTCAGGAAATAAAAGAAACAGGAATTTACCTTGTTAGCCTGGGCAAATTTGAGAGAGTAGTGTTGCCAGATTGGGTGTTTTTCTGTAACTTGGTTAATTTTTACAATCAATTACAGTGGAATCTTGGATTACGAGCATAATTCGATCCGGAAGTGGGCTCGTATTTCAAAACACCAAAGCGAATTTTCCCATTAGAAATAATGGAAACACAAATTATTCATTCCACAGCCCAAAAATATAAATACATAAAAGTAACTAATACAAAATATAAAGTAAAAATAAAACAAATTCACCTGCACTTTACCTTTAAAAAAAAGTAAAAATAAATCCCCACAGATAAGTGTTATGCGCGCAGGCGCTGTGTGTGTGTGTGTGTGTGTGTGTGTGTGTGTGTGTGAAGCTAAAGTAAGAGGAGAGGAGGAATCAGACCTCGATTAACCACAATTCTGCAGCGCAAAAGAGAGAAAAAACGTTGGCTCAGTTTTGATCACGTGATGCTCGGCGTCAAAACAAGAAGCGCATGCGTAATACATGATACTCGGTACTCGTAAACCAAGACTTGTTCGTTTTCCAAGTCAAAATTTATTAAAAATCTTTGCTCGTCTTGCGGAACACTCGTAAACCGCGTTACTCGTATTTCCCGAGGTTTCACTGTACTACAAAATCTGTTTAGGAATGGTAATAAATATTAGTGTAATTTTACAGACAAAGGGTGTGTGCAGAAACAGTTGAGCTATAGTATGAGTTCTAGTACTGATTTATTTATTTAATCATCTTATAATCGAAGTTCAGCACTGTCCAGTCATTTTTATGAACGCAATAACTCCGCAAAGCCTTGAGGGAATTTATTTAAAATTTTTGCAAAAGTCTACTTGGCCTGAAGGATGAACTGATTAAATTTTGTGGGTCAAGCGTCAAAGGTCAAGGTTGCTTTGACCTTGCGCCCATCCCATTATTTTGACCGCAATATCTCAGGAATGCCTTGAGGGAATTCCGTTAAAATTGGCACAAATGTCTACATAGACTCAAGGATGAACTGATTTTGGTGCTCAAAGGTCAAGGTCAATGTGACCTCTAGGCCCTCCCAATCAGTCTGTCCCATTCTGGTGGACGCAATATCGCAGGAGTGCCTTGAGGGAATTCCTTTAAAATTGGCAAAAATGTTCAGGTCGTTGGTTGACAAGATCAAAAAGAGAGCGCACGTGAGAGTTTGAACGAGCAAAAAATGTCTACCCAATATGGCATACGGCGACACAGTAGTGATGGTTGAAATCCATGGTTCCCATTCAATCCATTATTGACAGTGAATGTGTTCAACAATTGAAAATACTGTCACTTTTGAATTGAATTTGGCCTGATTACCCTATTGTGGTCTGATGTTTGCAGGTTCAGATCCGCCCGTGGAATCTGAGCGACAGTGATTTCGTGATGGATGGCTCGCAGCCTCTCGACCCACGCAAGACCATCTTTGTGGGCGGAGTGCCCCGTCCTCTGAGAGCAGGTAACATTTTCCTTTTCAGGGATGTACGGCTGGTGTAAACGTGCAAGCCGTCCACCTCAACAAGAAAATCAACATAAATATCATCTTAGATTTAAACTACAATAGTCTCACACTGTTTGTTAGCCTACACTCCTGTTTATTTGTAAATATGTGAATCATTTTATAGTATTACACCTTATTAAAGGTATATTGTATGTTACATTACTATAACTTCAATTCGGAATATCCTGTGTATTTTGGAGTGATTGCTCCCCCTTGTGGAGCATCAATCATGCAGCACCATATTAATAAAACGGCACTTAAAATGTTTTATTGCACAGTTGAGCTGGCTATGATCATGGACCGCCTGTATGGTGGCGTGTGTTACGCCGGGATCGACACCGACCCTGAGCTGAAGTACCCAAAAGGTGCAGGCCGTGTGGCTTTCTCCAATCAGCAGAGCTACATTGCAGCCATCAGCGCCCGCTTCGTCCAACTGCAGCACGGAGACATCGACAAACGGGTACGAGAGCCAATCAGAGCTCATCCTCTATGCGTTACTCTACTCCACTTTGGTTGATTGATTTCCTATAACAGCACAGGCCCTGAAGTGTGTTATTCCTTACACTTTGTACCAGAGCTGTGAAGTTAACCAGTGAGCATGGTTATTCAAAAACTGATAATCTAAGTGGAAGTCTTTCTCGTGCAGGTGGAGGTGAAGCCGTACGTTCTGGACGATCAGCTGTGTGACGAGTGTCAGGGGGCGCGCTGCGGAGGCAAGTTCGCACCCTTCTTCTGCGCCAACGTCACATGTCTGCAGTACTACTGCGAGTTCTGCTGGGCGAACATCCACTCACGGGCTGGCCGAGAGTTCCACAAGCCGCTGGTCAAAGAGGGAGCTGACCGGCCGCGCCAGATTCACTTCCGCTGGAACTAACAAGCTACAAGGAAGCGCGCCTCAAGCCCGAGCTATCAGTATAGAGCACCTAACAGTATACAGTATACATATAGAAATCTATAGATATATTTATCTTTATCTTTTGTAGCAGCCGGAAACACTACATGCCTCATTATTATTTTTTTCACCAAATTACACACTTTTGCTCCCAACCACTCTCCCACCCCTATCACCCCAGTCCCTACATCTCAGGCTTTTGTGGTACTTTGGTGGTAGTGGTGTTTTTTTGTTTGTTAGTTTTTTTTGTTTTTTTACAGAGATTCAGATCAGAAAGGAGATTTGTAGTTGTTTTTTTTTTCTAATTATTTTTATATGTCAGATTTAACGAGTAGATACGAGAATGTCTTTCGCATGAGAGGGCAGTTGTCTGTCTGTTCGTCTGTCTGTCTGCTGCTAAACTCCCCCCTCCCCCATGGGCAAAGTGCGCAATTGTTTCTGGATAAACACTTGATGATGATGATGATGATGATGATGATCCTGGGGAGCCGCAGTGTAATCTAGTGGGGAAATCAGAGAACCCCGTGTTGAACTGTAAGCTCCCCTGCTGAAATCGATGCCTGCCATGGGCTTTACCAAAGGTAGCGAAAGAAAACAATATTCTCGCTTTTATTTAGTTCTGGAATGGTTTCAGGAAAGCAAATTTACACACTTCGTAGTTTATTTCAAATGAAGTCGATCAGTCGAGGCCGAAATGTCTGAGCTTTTTCAAGGATAATATAGGTAAAAAAAGAGTTCCCTTAAATAGTTCTATAAATACAAACAAAACTTCTGTAGCGTAATGCCGGTGTTCTGTCAGTCCGTGCTACCTATCATTTTTTGCTACTTGACGTTTCTGAATGTGCAAACTCCAACAAGCTTGGAAACCGTTTAATTCATTTAGTTGATTATGTCCTTGGAGCATTATTTGATGAGGATATTTGTCTATCAGAAAATGCTATTATGTCCTAAACGCTACAATAAATATATGTTCTAATAAAGTATCAAACATGCTTTATTTACTGGCATAAGATATTTACCCCTTTAATATTTAACATTTTTCATATATAATGCGAATAGATAGACTCTCTTGCGATAGTAGCATTTTTTGACAAGGCAGTGTAATTTGGCAGAACACCGGCCGCCATCTATTTGCTATCACTTGACTCCGCCTTCTAAAGTACAGTGTTTTACTTAATACGTAAAAATAACGTCCCTTCATACAATTTGTCTATTTATATTTACGCAATAATGACGTGGAAACAAATTAGTTTGTGTTTTCATATTACATATAAATTCCCTAATAAGGCAACACATAAGCAAAAAGAATATTGTTTTCTATTAGATTTGGATATTTGCAAGGATACCTAACTGTCGTCTGTCTCCCCTGTCAATATTGGACCACATCTTTTCATACTCGGACGCGTGACCTCACACACACCTATGATTGGCCAGTACAGCTATGATTGAAGTTGGACTGTGCGTATGCCACCACTCAAAACAGAGAACATGGCCAATCTGTAGCATCACCCTGGAACCAAACTCACAATATCCGACATAAAAGTGGAGAACATGTTTCCATTGTGCCACCCAGGTGCCCAAATGTGTCACTGTGTCACAGTATGACATAACATTTTACGCTGGTTTTGGTTCGTCACCAAACGTGCCTTGGCTGATTGACTTCATTTAGGATGAACAGAAAATTGCATATTTTTTATTTTTCTCCAAACTTCAAACTTGGTAAAAGAGGTAAAATGCTCAAATATTGATATGATGACCTGCAAGAAGAATAATCTGGGTTTGTGGGCTACGTATATATTTATATATATATATATATATTTTAAAAAACGCTTTGCTGCTATAACCAATAACTAGACGTAGTCGGCATTTTTAACCGAAATTGTTAACAATAACAATCAAAATGCAGCGTGTGCTCTCACAGGGGCGTGGAGGAATGTAATGTGAAACCGTACATGCATGCGTGTGTGTGTGTGTGTGTGTGTGTGTGTGTGAGTGAGTGCGTGTGTTTGTGTGTTTTCATTATTTGCATGCATTATAGCCCAGTTTCCACATGCATAAGATTAATTTTATTTATCACGGACACTACATAGCATGAGAGATTTAAAAGGCTCTCAAAGTACAGGATAATCGATAAGGAATATTGCGCTGAAAATGCTGACTAAAAACCTTTGCATGCTTCAAAATGGTAATTAATAAAAAAAAAAACATTTTTTTTACGATGATAGCATTGTTAGCTCTTCGGTTAGCATCATTTAGTGAAGAAGCAGTGTGCCGTCTAGTGCTCTTGTACATCTTGTCTGTGAGTGTAGTCCGTTTTTAATTTAGAAATAATGTAGATAATGTAGTGGAACGTTACGATATCTCTACTCTCAAAAATACCTGCTCCTCACGCAGGTCAACTGTTGCTAGCTGATGTAAAATAACACGCAGATGAGTTTGCAGAATAGGGCTTTTTTTATTAAAAATTTATTTGACAAATATTCTGACTTAAAAACTAAAAAAACAATCTTTTAGAAGGATAAACAAACTAGCATATTCAGCAGCTAGTTAAACTTTTTTACCACAGAAAAAAAACTTCTGCCTGTAAAATGCTAGACTTTTTTAATCAGAATGCATGCTAACATGTTAACATGCTAAGATAAGATCTTCAGGACAGCTTGTTCGTCAGAGCAGTAAACCTGACTCACTGAATGTTGAGTCAAAAGGAAGAATCACTAGAAAGATTAAATATTATAACTAGCATATTGATTAGCTAGCTGATGGTTTTTACCACAGGGATTAGCTAAGGTATCCAAAATGCTAGTTCTATGGGGTTTGTTTGTTTGTTTGCTTAAATTTTTTAAATATTTTTTTTAGAACACTGTCGATACAACTTTATTGTTCACTGAAGCAGTAAACTCAGATGACTCAGTGTTGAGTCAAAAACAAGAATCATTAAAAAAATGGGGGGATTGTTGCTGTAGTTGTTTAGTAGCTAGCTAAATGATGAGCTAGCATGCTGTGTAGCATGAAGGACAGACAACATAGCTGGCGTTATATTTTGATTGCAACGTTTATGCGTAGTAAGCATTATGCAGAGGCGTCAACACTCTGGCTGTAGCATGTTTATGCTTTCTGGCGCCTTGCTAACGTTACATGGAATAGGGGATAGGCCTGAAAATGAAAAATGGAAAATTAGCAAGCGCTTACGTCAAAATTTTGCGGCGCTGACCCCCCTCCCCCCTAAAAAAATCTATGTTTTCATATATTTTAATATTTCTTTTATTTTCCTGCTATGATTGTCTTGTTAGTGATGTTGACGCCTCTGCATCACGTTGTAAAAAAACAAGTAACGTTCCTCAGTGCATTATGAACAACAAAGTACGTCCTTCATCCAGTGAAACTACACTGTGTGAAAAAAGGAAGACTATCAAAAAATTCTCTCAAAACAGCGGACGTTCTAGCGAATTAGTTAATCGTGTCGCTTACTAGACGTCGGTGCTAGCATTAGCTGTGTAGCGGAGCATGTCTTTCGCTATGGCAGATATTCTTGTGTTTTTCTCTCCAGTTCTCAACGTGGAAAGAAGCGTTAACAAATATCTAAGAGGAGATTTAGAAAGCGCGAATGGACCTAAGAGTAGGTTCACAATAAAAAAAAAAAGAAAAAAAGAAACAATAACAACAACTCAGTTGTTTTTTTTGTTTTTTTTTACAAGTTTGTCATAGTGGTCTGCGCAGATTCCATCGTCCCGTCTATGTTATGAAGTGCAACTCTTTAGACAGTGTTAGGGACAATCTGTGTGGAAGCAAGCTGTGTTACACCACGTTTTGGTACTGTACTTATGGTAGTCACTCATTGATTATCTAGCTAGCTAGCTAGTTCGACTCCATCCTGTATCGCTGTGCTTGTGGCGTTTTTCGTGCGATGTTTCCTTATTTATTGCTGAGTATTTATTCACGTCTGTCGTAACACGATCACGTGCACTACTGTACTCTACGTCCATAGCACATCGATGTTATCTGATTGATATACCGAAGTCTACTGTACACTCGAACACACAAGGAAAAAATAAATTAATATATATTAACGTTTTATTTTGTGTCTTTGCGAATACCTTTTCATTAACTCTAACAGATTATTTAATAACTTTTATTCGTGCTAACTTATTTGATAACGTTGTCGGACACAATAACGTGCGATCTAATCACATATACGTATATAAGGGACGTGAACGATGGTTACAGAAAAAAAACTCCATGAAGGAACGTTCCCGACCCGACCGTCACGTAAATCCCTTTAACACACTGCTGTAGCTGGTGTTCGTGCTCAGTACTGTGTCCTCCTATCTCTCTCTCTCTGTCTCTCTCTCTCTCTCTATCAATCTCTCTGTGCAACATGTGTTGTTTTGTTTTCCCTTTTTTTTTGGTTTGTTTTTCTTTGTCTTTTTGTACAAAGTGGTATTTATTTCTATTTTTGTAGATTGGATTGTATTTTTCTATTTGACTTATTTTTTATTTTTTTCCCCCAGTTATTTATGATTCAGCAGGGTTTTGGTGGACAAGAATAACAAGCTAAATCAAACCACCCATGCAATTATGTGTATAGTCATAGATTCATTAATATATAGTTGCTTTTGAATATTTTTAACATGATTAAAACTTAATATATTCAGTTACTATATTATTTGAAGGGTTTTTTCTATTATTGTTTTTTATATTATTATTATTATTATTATTATTAATTTCATGGAAAACACTTGAGCCTCTCTGTCTCTCCCCTCACTGACGTGCAGAAACTTGAACACACTTTTGAAAGGCTGACTAACCTCGGATCTGTGTCGTGTCGTGCAATACTGTTTCTAACGTTTGTATAAAAGAATAGTGAGAATTACAGTGTATACCTTTTTAACGCAGATTTATTTTTGTCATTGCCTATTTTGCAGAGTTCCGATTCACGGTTGTCATTTTTTTACGGTCGGAAAAAAGATGAACCCCTTTTTTTCATCGCGACTATTTTTAAAAACCCAGATCTCTTTGTACTGATATAAATGATTGTAGTTTATTTTGGATAGCGTTTTGCTAAGAAAAAAAAATAAACAAAAGGAGATTTTTTTTCATGCATTTCTATTTCATTTCATGTTGTTTTATCCTTTTTTTTTTATTTCACTTTAATAGTGGCGAAAAAAATACTTGGAATAATTTTTCATATATGTCATTAACATTATTTTGTATTTTTATGTGGAAATATATAAATATCTAATTTTATGATGCTAATTGCTAAGATGTTATCCATTTTAATTATTTTTCAAGCTGAGATCTTTGTAATATTGTTAATGTTACTAGTTTCTAAATCAGAGTTCGTGTACAGATCTGCTCGAGCGGTTTATGAAGTGTTTGGATTGTAATTATTACTGAATGGATCTTTGATATGCAAAATGAAAAATGATGTTGATTTTTATTTTGTTCGGTTTTTTTGTATTTTAATGGGGTGTTGATTACAATCTTTATTTCGTATTTCAGTTTCATGAATAAAGAGCTCTTCTGTTCGAACATAGCTGGAGCATTTGTATATTAGTTTAAGATATACTGATAAAAATTCAGATTTTCAATCTTTTCTAGTTTTGTATTGGCCAGGGCTTAAAGAAAAAAAGGCAAATCATTTTCCCCATATTGTGACCTCATATAAGAAAACCTTCCCCCAGTTTGTTGCTCATCTTCGCTCTTGCCTAATAGGATGGTGCTTGATAGTAGCTCATTTACATAGCCATTGAACCGACACATTAGACACAGAGTATGGATTGATATCCCGGACATTTTTTTAAAGGAATTGCAAATTGCATTTGCAATTGATTTTGCCATATGTGGGCGCATAAAATGTGACGTAATTCAAATGCAATTGCAAATTTTGCTTTACCGTTTGCTTTGTCGCCTTCGCAAACGAACACTGACTGATATTTTTAGATCTTCTCACTAACTTATCACTTATCTATAGAGTTTTTCTTCCCTGATGGCATGCCCATTTTCTAGGACTCAGATTGTGAAAGAGAGTTCTGGGAGCATGAGGAATCATTTTCACACAGCGAACTGACCATCACAATGTGCCTTTTTTTGGCCAGGCATTGGACATACTGTATTACTCCAAGTAAATTGAGGTAACAGTTGAATGGTTCATTTGCAAAATTAGATAAAGGCCATTCTACAAAAAAGTAATGAATTAGTCTGTAGTATAATCCTTTATACGTGCCACATTCTGAAACGTAAATTAGTTGAGTTATTTTTTGGTTAATCCAAAAATTGTTTGGTGTCGATTGGTATTACAGACAGATAGATAGATAGACACACAGACAGACAGAAGATGTTTGTGACAATTTATTAAAAACAGAGATATCTGCTTTTACTTATGGTACTTAGGCCTGGTTTGACTTGAACCATAGGTAGATAGACAGACAGAAAGAAGATGATTTGCGACAATTTATTTAAAAAAAATTTTTTTTAAGCAGATATCTGCTTTTAATTATTTTTATCTGTTACTGTATTTAGTCTTGGTTTGACTTGAATCATACACACACAAGGGATGTTCAAGTCAAATGGGTATTAAGTATTCTCTTATTTTTTAAGATAGATAGATAGATAGATAGATAGATATACAGACAGACATATAGATAGGTAGACAGATAGATAGATAGATAGATGGATAGATGGATGGATGGATGTAAGTTTGGTGTTAGAAGACTTAACTTCCTTAAAGGGACCAGAACAGAAACCGAAACCTAAAAGGAGACGACACATCGCTGTGTGATGTCTGGAGAATAATAATAATAATAATCATCCGAAGAGTCAGTAACCTTTAGCGGTCATGTAACAGGTAACGCGATTCCACCGACATCAGATGATCTCCTCTAAATACTTCACATTCTTCACATAAACATGTTAGAGAAGTGTTAATGTTCATCCTGAAGCTTTTCTCAGTGCCGATACGGATTGCGGTGATTTTTAACCCCAGTGTGTTTGTGTCACCGTCTCTACATTAATACACCTGATATATTAAAAGCGATCTGCTTTGGGAAATGAATTGTTTGTACAAATTTGAAAATTAATTAAGTTTGATTTAGAAATGACGTAATGCACATGAACCTCTCAGGCAGTGGAATAATCATGTGAATCGATTCACGAGCAGGAAGGAGTCGTTTTTCCTTTTACGTTCTGCACACCGCCAAAAGAAGGGAAACAACATTATAATATATTGATGTTCCTGATTGATCTTTCTTTGATCTTTCTTGAAACGCTGCTTTGAACAAATTAAAGGAATCGATTCACTAGCAGGAAGGAATCGAATGAATTTTCTTCTACAAGTTAAGACATGATCAAAGCGTTTGCTGAGAAACACTGCAGGTCAGTAATGTCATATATATCGATCAGTAGTTGTTAGAAAATCATAGTGATAATAAAATGTAAAAACCTGACAAATAAAATTGGCTTACAAGCAGTAGGATGGGTGAATCGATACTGCTATGTCGATTCTTTCGATTCCACCGTTCAACTCATAACGTACATTCCAACATGAATTGGTCAGATTTAAACTCATACCCATTAAAACACTGAATCTCCCACCACTAAGCCTCCGATCCCATTTTATACAAATAATATTTGTTGCCATGCACCTCGAGGGTCCGGGTTCGATTCCCGTCTCCATGGGAATGTGTGCATGGAGTTTGCATGGTGCTCCAGTTTCCTCCCACAGTCCACATGCAAATTAGACTAATAGGCATTCCCAAATTGTGTGTATGTGTGTGTGTGCCCTGCAATGGATTGGCACCCCGTCCAGTGTGTAGTGTACCATGCAAAAAGTCTTCTATGATAGGCTGTATACACCTGTAGACTCTGTATACAGGATAAGCAGCATAGAAGTTAAATTAATGATTGAATATAATTTGCGTGACTGTATTTAATCCATGCAGGTGATTTAGGTGTGTGAGGAGGGATGGACAGCGTACATGTTCCCACAGAACCTCAGGAGCATGGCGATGTCCAGGAAGTGAGAAATGCCTACGAGGATGAAGGAAGATCATCCACAAAGCATGAGAAAGTTCTTGGTGGGGAAAGGTGTGGGTTTTTTGCATGTATTTGCACATATTTCATTCATTTGTGAGAAATACTTCTTCATGCATTCTGAAACTCAGCTTCACCAAGTGAAAAACCTTCTCGGTTTATCATTTGGTATTAATAAAAGGCAAAAAAAAAAAAAAAAAGAACAATCAGCTGTGACCCAAAGACAACAGTGTTAAAGCAATAACATTCCTCTCAGTTTTATTCAAGCATGATGTGTTCCTGTCTGCAGAACTGCAAATATATCACATATCCAATCACCATACTGTATATGATATCTGAGTGTCTGACTATCTCAGTGAAGAGTGATAAATAATCTCAAATCCCCAAATTCTGTTCAAAGCAGTAAAATAGTTCATTTTAAGAGTAATGTGAGCTATGGGATGCCAGATATTTCTAGAATGGCAGATATTTCAAGAATGCACAATACACTCCTGATAAGTTCTTGATAGCCTATGGGGTTTCATATATTAACCATCTCTGGACATCTCTTTCAACACTGATGTAAATAATTTTATTATTCACCAGTACTTAAGCCAAGCATGATGTTGCAACAAATCTTTTTTAACCAATGCCTTACATAATAAATACATATATAAATTCATGGGGGGAAATGATTAATGCCTTGTCCTTACGTACACTACCGCCATCCAGTGGTGCTACAGGCATACAGCAGGAGAGAGCTGGCTCACCTGTCCCCAGTTGCCTGTCCATGAAGAGTGACTGGTCCATGGAGGTGCCACTTACACTAAAGCCAGCAGATAACACTTCTGCACAATGGTATACCAATATATCCATATCATATCATGTCACTAAAGACTAATGCTGTCAACTGATTAAAAATGTTAATCTAGTTAACTTCATTCACTGTATCTCTTCTCATTGATAATCTATTCCCCATAATTAGACCTATAGTGTTCACATATAAGGTTATTGTTCCTGATAAAAATGCTTGAACTACATACATAATGTTTGTCACTGGAAATAAATCCGTTCTGTTTTATGTCTAAGGGCTTCTCTAGAGACCAAGAGCTCATCTTCTCCAAGCTGTCTATCCATGAGGAGCCACCAGTCAATGGATCCACCCGTCAAGTTTAAAGACAGAGCACCTACTGAACAAATGTACTATCCATATTTGTTGTTAAATAGAGTCCTTTCTTTGTAGTTGGTGATTTTTAAGTTATTTACACGTCTGTCTTTTCTTAAGTACGGGAAGGCAGAAACGCTCATGTGCTCCCAGCTGTGTGTCCATGGAGAGTGTTCATTTCATGGATCCACCAGCCTCTTCCAAGGAGATCATCTTTGATGAAAGGTTGCATTATGGTTGCATTAATTCACAATGCTAAAATGTTATCCTGTAAATGATGATAACTTTAATTATTAATCAATCTATGCTCTGTTTAATCTTTGTCTTCCTTTAAAGGGACCAGCCAGGAGGATCTCGCCAGCCTGAACAGATGTGTCTTTCTGCTACAATAAGGGTAAAGCTGTTAAAGCTTGTTTTTGTATGGAAGTACATTAGTGCCAAAATTCCTCAAAGCAAAATAGCAGGTTGAATTACATGAACTGAAAAAATCTTGTTG
>JAQQZS010000015.1:23314855-23328984 GCA_030068045.1 Platyallabes tihoni | reverse complement strand
AATGCATGGTGCCTACAGTGAAACATGGTGGTGGCAGTGTCCTTATGTGGGGCTGCATGAGTGCTGCTGGTGTTGGGTGCACTTTTCCAACACGACAATGATCCAAAACACACATCTAAAGCTATGGTTGCATTTCTGAAGAAGAACAGGGTGAAGGTGATTGAATGGCCAAGTATGTCTCCTGATCTGAACCCAGTCGAACACCTGTGGGGAATTCTGAAGCGACAAATTGAGCATCACTCTCCATCCAGCATCCAGGCTCTAAAAGAGGTTATTCTTGAAAAATGGAAAAAGATAGATGTTGCAATATGTCACCAACTTGTTTATTCTATGCCTAGAAGACTTGGTGCTGTCCTTAAAATCATGGTGGCCATAAAAAATACTAGATGTAGTAGTTTTTGTTGCGGGGTGTATTTATTTTTGCTTCAACCAATTTGAGTAATCCTGAAGATTTTGTGATCTAAGTTATATTATTACCCTTAATTTTATGTTATGGAGTTAAACAAGTGTTCAATAAAACTCAGCCTTGTGAAAATTTTGGAAATTGTTTTTTTGTTCATTGAGCTACTGATAAAATTCATACTTTTTAAAGGGGGTGTACTCATTTATGCTGAGCACTGTACCTATTATTATTCAGCTAATGTTAGATCATTAAACCTAGAGCTTCTAGATATATTTTACTGTTTTTAGAAATAGGCTTAACGTGAGACAGAAGGAGCACATGGTGATGAGACTCTTAGCCGCAGTAAATCTTTTGAATGCTGTGAACGTTTTAAAGAAGGCCGTATGTCTGTGAATGCCGATCCCGGCCGAGGTGGCTCGGAGCCCAGACCTGAACCAGACAGTCAGATCAGGGCTCCGGTGTACTGAGAAAACGTTCTTCACGCTGAATAATCTAACGAATGTTCCTTAACTCTTCTTAATTATGAATCCGTTTTGTTTGTTTATCCTTGCACAAAATAAGTATAGTTATTGAATCTTTCCTGTCACTACAGTGGATTTCAGGGATGTTAATTGTATCGAAGTTGAGGTTGGCGAGAGCTCTGATGCTGTATGATGTTTTGCAGTCAGACGACGCTCCCGGTCACAGCGACGCGTCCACCGCTGCCAGGGTGAAATTCCGGGATGCAGCCAGACGCCTCACCAGAGACAAAAAGGTGAGGAAGTACTCTCGTGCACATAACGGAATGAATCTACGAGATACCCAAATGTACTGAAGGAAGGACTGTAAGTTATTTAGAAGCTGTTGATTAAGCCTGCGTAGTTGATAAGACTGATTATAAACACATGTTTACTGTATGTATGAAAATTTTTTTTGGTATTATTAAAGAAATAAAAATGTATAATTGATCCAGTGGATTTATTAGTGTAAGGGGATGTTTAACAATTCATTGTCAATAAATTTTCCAGCCAATCAGAAGTCATAAACGCATAAAATGTATCTGTTAGCTCAATAAAAACAAAGTGGATGAAGGAAGGACTTGTTTATGGCTGCTATAGTGTAAGTGATAGCAGGGGCTTGATTTGTGGAGGTTCAACAGCATTACATTTTAACAATAAATGGATAAAAGTGTAGCACATTAATGACAGAATCTGTGGTGTCGTAAAGGGATGAAAGTCAATGGGACGTGGTGTTAGTGGAAATTAATTGACTTCACAGTGGTAACAGTGATCGATTATATAACCACAACCCACTCGTTTCATTTCATCCACTGAACAGACCGAGAGTGGGTCGGTGACCGCAGAGGAAGCGTACAACTTCTTCACCTTCAACTTTGACCCCGAACCTGAAGAGCGTCCCCCCAAGGTCGAAGCAAAGAGCCAAGATGGAAGAGGTGATGAGGTGGAGGAAGAAGAAGAGGAAACCGACAAGGAAGGAGAGCATGAAGAAGAGGAGGAGATCACAGAGCGGGTGACACTATTTCACATTTAGCTAACATCAATACATATATTAATTACATTCAAATTACATCGGGTATTTGTCAGAACTCATGAATGAACTCCTGTAACTCAGGACGAAGATGCGCCGCTGGTCCAGGATGAAGAGGAGGATCTGTTTGTTATTCAGTCAGCGCAGGACTTTCTGGAAGTCAAGAAGGCAGAGTATGTCGAGTACGACAGCCTCATGCAGAGAGAGAGCGAGCTTCTGTTCATCCCCAGTATGAGACCCGGTACAGTCTCCCTGTTCATACGGCCTGCGTTACAACCGCTGTAGCTAATGATGTCACTTCATATAGTCTCGTGACTGGTTCTCGTGACTGATGCTCGTGTGTGTGTTTGTATCTCAGTGCCTGCTTCTAGTAAGCTCCCGGAGAACGTGCGTCCCCGTTACCTGGAGGAGGAGGGTCTTTACGTAGGAGAGACACCGTACGTCTCCCTGACCAATCAGAACATCATGGAAAACCGCATCATAAAGCAGAATCAGGTAACTTATACAACGGTGGCATTAACATCATAAAAAGATGTGAAAGTTCTTGTTTTTTTGTTTTTAAAATAGGAACTTGCTCATGAAAGTAGTGGACAGTTCCTTCTGAAAATGGAAGCACCTGCGGTGCAGCATCGTGCCACGTTACGTTTCCACGGTAATACAAGTTTACCGTATAACTTTAAACTCGCACAATATGGCCTCTGATGGCTGTCACACAAATCCTCACCGCGTTTCCAATGTACATATTTCACACATTTTTTAAAGTAACTAGACACGTTTCAAGTGTGAAATCAGTCCAATCTTCATAATATATTATATTATGTCACATAGATATCGTTCTCTGTTCACGAGCCATTTTGCAAATCAAGTCCATATGATGTCTTAGCAGTCACGAGTTACCAATACAAAAAAAATATAAAAATATGCTAAATATTGATGATAATTGTATATAAATTATTTTAGATGCAGTTAATGTGACGACGTGGGTCTCATGAGGGGTAGAACCGCTCAAAAATGCTTTGCACTGTTGCACCGCAGGCTGCTTCCACGAGGAGTTCTGAACAGGCAAAGGGGCAGCGATTTATAGACACGCGGTTGCCAGGCAATGCTGCAATCAGCCTGTATACATCGCACTTGGCGGCGAGTCTATATTGGGGGTCTGATACCTCCGCATTTCGTGTGATCATTTAGGTAGCACCGGTAAGGTATCAGGGCCAAAAACCAAGAAAGACAGAAAGGAAAAGAAAAAGGCAAGCACGTAGAAAGTGGAGAGAAAGAGGCAAAGACCCAGCCTCTCCTTTCCTAAGACGCTGGCGAAAGAGAGAGAGAGAAAGAGAGTGAGATACGTCTCAGTTTAGCATGCGCTCTGTGTGAAGTTTATAGTGCAAAGCACAAAGACATATTATCTCACAGAAATCCTCGGTAAGGGCGTAGGCTCCAAGAGGATATAAATTTTTTGCTTTCGTTTCCAGAGTTTTCGTGATCCAAGCACTCGTAAAAAAAAAATAATGGAAACTCAGTTGATCCATTCCACAACTCAAAAATATTCATATAAAAATGATCAATACAAAATATAAAGTAAAAATAAAATAAATTAACACACACACACTAACGGAATCACTACTCTCTGACACAGAGTCTCTGTCGGGAAACTGGAATCTTTAGCAAGGAACCTCTAATGACACTCGATTTTGCCTACTTTTGAGGACTTCGAAGAAATGTGACGTTGCGTTGTCATTAAACAGATTGATCTTCCGCACTGCTACAGCAGTTTATCAGCTTTTAAACTTTTGTTTTCTTCTTCACGGAGGTCGGTCGTTATGTCACTACACGTGGACACAAAATTTTAAAAATGCTTTACGCGCACGCACACAAGTGGTCACAATGGTATAGTAAACAGTACACAAGTAGCGGGAAGGAGAAGAACCATTGGCTCAGCTGTGACGCTTGACGAACATATGACGCTTGACGAACAAAGCGCATGCATACTACAGTACTCGTCTTTCAAGACCTTGCTCGTTTATCAAGTTACAATTCATTTTAAGCACTTTGCCCATCTTGCAAACCGCTCGCCGAACGAGTTACTCGCAATCCAAGGTTTTACTGTACGTGTGTATTCGGGCTCATAGTGTTTACACAGAAACCTGTTTCTTTCTGCGCAGGGGATGAAGTGGTTCGGCGATGATGGCCGGATCATGGCGCTACCCGATCCAATCAAAGAATCTTCGTCAAGACCGCCCCTTTTCCATCTGGAGGAGGAGCTAGAGCCGGCACTACAGACTGTCTACAGAAAGGTATTTTGCTCTATAGTGTGTATACGAGGGGGGAATGGGGACAGTGTTGTCTCTGCGCCTTTAAATCGCAAGGGGAAACCCAGACGCCATTTTGTCTCAGAGCTGTTTTCCACTGTATTGGACTGTGAACTCGGTTTTGTTGAAGATTTTCAGAAATTAGGATTATTTACCATCAGGACAGCTTTACAGGACAGACATTTTCTATCATCGTGCTCCCGGACTGATTCATTAAAACCGGTGAGGCCGACTCATTTCTTCCACACCCCCACACGCACTCACACACATGCAATATACCGGACTTTAATACATTCACACACTAAAAAAATATTGTATATAATTGTAAATATTGGTACCTCTGGTGCACTGCATTTTTTATTTTTTATTTTTTTGTACAATACACATGAGCTACTTCTGCGATTTGTTCGCATATACGAATGTTCGTAGAACCGCTGTCCGTTCGTATCTGTGGAAATTTCTAACTTGTAGCTCGAAAGTCCTTTTCCTCATTGCTTAACTCCCTAGCTCATGACCCCATCATAAACTGGGGGCGGCACGGTGGTGTAGTGGTTAGCACTGTCGCCTTGCACCTCCAGGGTCCGGGTTCGATTCCCGGCCAGGCTCGATTCCCTGTCCAGGGTGTACCCCGCCTCGTGCCCTAAGTCTCCTGGGATAGGCTCCAGGTCCCCACGACCCTGAATACAGGATGAAACGGTGTAGAAGATGAGTGAGTGAGTGAGTGTTAAACTGGAAAAAGAGTCCAGTAACCGCTTTATGTAAATTTAAAAGTTTAAAATTTTTTGTAATATTGAGGTCAACTGCAGTCGTCTAAGCATTTCACTTCATATCATACTGTGTATGACTGTGTATGTGATGAATTTCTATACATGCTCTACATATTCTTTCTCTCTCTCTCTACCTGTGTGTCATATTATACAACAGTTACTAATCTGATTGGACGAGAGGCATTTCTTAAGTGGTGATAATGGACTGTAACAGCACTGGGGCGTGTAACTATACTGCATCATACTGTAGGTGTTCTACAGTCATTAATTACATTAACTTTGGGTCACAGTGTGAGTGAAAGTAAGTCTGTACAGTCTGCAGTACTGAGGAGAGAGCAGCTGCTAAGCATGGATTGGTTTCTGTACTGCTTCTGTAGAAAACAAAACTCAAGGAAAATGAAAAGAAAAGCACAGGACTATTATTTCAAAACAGAACAATTCATTTGATTTATTATTCTGTCTTTTTCAATAGGGACTTAATTTAAAACATGAGCTTGCCTTTTGAACAGGAAGAGCTTGGAACTTTAACAGATTACAGAGTTAATTTGGAACCCTCGAAGGCTAGTTAAATTATATGAAGTAGCTCAAATTCGTCATAAAATATATAATGTATATAATTCTTTTCTTTTTTTTTTGCTTTTATCGTGCAGGCGCTGAAATCTAAGCACGTCAACCGGTACCTCGTAGGAGTCGGAGACCCAGACGGAGACTACCAGCTGGACGTTGATGTATCCGGGCTGATATTCTCCCATCATCCCTTGTTCAGCAGGGAGCACGTACTGGGGGCTCGGCTGGCCCAGCTATACGACCAGCACCTCAACAGACGCCACAAAAACGTCACCCGTCTCCTGACCGATAAGGTAAAGAGAAGCAGCTCAATTACAAATAGCTTTCAGTGTTGGAAATCTGCTAAATAATACACAACCTCTTTTTCCGATTGTGCGACTTCAGTTGAACGGGTTGCGAAATGCGATTCACAATACGCTGGAGCTTCATAACGGAGAAGGCCTCAGTCTGGTGAGTCAGCAAAGAATCATGGAGTACAAGCAGGAAATAAGGTAAGCAGTTCCAAGTCTCTGATATTTATGGGTACAAGTGGCATGAAAAGATTTAAGTGCATTGTGTTACTATAATTGCTAAAACTCCCGTTTCATCAGACACACTCGTCAGCTCCGAGACTCGGAGCAAGAGAGAGACCGAACTCTGCTGAAGAGCATCGTGAAAGTGTGGAAAGAGCTCAAAGCCCTGCGGGAATTCCAGGGCTTCACCAACACGCCCTACAAACTCTACATCAGGAAGTGCGTACCGCTAAATACAACCAGAAACATCACACTTATCCATGATTCCTCAGAGAATGTTCCACATCAACATGCACAACATGTTCTTCAGTTCAGCAAACATCATCACTGACATTGATACAAATCAAACCAACCTTCTTTGATACTTGTAAAAGTAATTTAACCAGTTTTTAGTAATCACATTCAGCAGTGCAGCTAACGCTCCAGCACTTAAAATCTAACACCAACAATCAACCCATTACTTTATCGAACTGCCGCTGCTGCTGTTGTCCAGCTGTATCCGACTCTCCATGTTCTATAGTCCCCCAAAGCCCTCCTGTCTTGTACTGCATCTTTTAGTTATCTATAAACACAACAACAATCAAGTTCTCTATACTTTTCACAGATTTTAAACCTATTTTAAACATATACATCAAAAATAAACGGCAATCAGAATGAAATCGATGTTTAAATAACAAACGAAACAAAATCCCAATGTTGCAACAAAACGAACATCTTCCTTTTAATAATCGTTTGGATCAAGTCATTTACGATACGAGATGCAGAATAGGACCCTCAAAAGCTACACACACATTTTTACCATCAAGAGAAAATTCACCACATTGTTCGTGTTCATGTTCATTTTTTTTTTTACGTCATCAAACATATTTTTTTTTGACTGTAGTTCTTCTACTCCTGTGAGGGACTTGTTTTATTCTGAAAAGTTTTTAAACAAGTAAATTCAAATGTAGTTTTAAAGTTCTTAGAAGAAATTATCTTAAACATTCTTATCTAATTTTAATATTGAATTGGGCATGGCGTTAAAAAACAAACAAAAAAAAACAAACAAAGAAACAAACAAAAACAAAGTTTCCTTAAACACGTCAGTTACTTCCACAATGCTAATCACAATCTCCCTCCCTTCCTTCACCCTTTCACATTTCCCAGGATCAGAACATTTCCCAGGGAATTGCGCCTCCTCGTTACACACGCCCCAAGTATTTCATCTCAGCTTCAACATCTGTCTTTCCATTTCCATTGTCCTTTCAGTCATGATACTGTTTTTTTTTTTTTTTAAGTATTGATTCATTTGTCCTCTTCGCTTTCCAAGTCGTCTCCAACATCGCGTTTTGTAGGCATCAATTATTCAACAATCAGCCTTTCTCACGGTCCAGCTTTCACAACTATTCCCAAGAAATGGAAATGCCAAACCATTCCAGTACTGTAAGAATTCTCCCTGAAAAATCATCATCATCATCATCATCATCGATTCAACACTCTCTTTTTTTTTTTTTTACCGTTTTTAATTATTAATGTTTGTGACAGAGTGTTGGATTAACATGCTTTAACATGCTTTTGTAATTTAGCACACAGATTCAGCACAGTCTGATACAAATCAACAAACAACATGACATTAATCTTGTACTCTACAACAGATCTAACACTCCTTATCAAATTATAGCACATTTGTGCAGGACTTACGAACAAACAGAAATGTCTCATAGGGCATCGTCTAATAGGATCCACATAGATTTAATAGAAAAGTTCCACAAAGCCCGGTCATTGGTGTTTGTTGAAATGTATCGGGTTAACGTGTTGGTGTTTGGTTATCAGTCTTATTGTATTTGTACAGTGGAACCTCGGATTACGAGTAACGCGGTTTGCGAGTGTTCTGCAAGACGAGCAAAGATTTTTAATAAATTTTCACTTGAAAAACGAGCGTTGTCTTGGTTTACGAGTACTGAGTATCAGGTATCGCGCATGCGCTTCTTGTTTTGACTCCGAGCGTCACATCATCACAACTGAGCCAACGGTTTTTCTCTCTCTTGCACTGCGGAATTGTGGGTAATTGTCTGCCCTGCTGGGACTTAGTGCGTTTACGAGTACCGAGGAATTTATTGGTATAATCAACATCCGTGCACGCGTGTACTATTTACTATAACACTGTGAGCACGGGTGTGTGTGTGTAAAACGTATTTTGCAAGTGTCATTAGAGAGGTTAAAAATCCATTTTCTCTCTCTGCTCAAGGCTCAGCCTGCTCTGTGTCTGTCTGTGTTTGCGTCATTGGACACCGTGCCCCCCCCCCCCACACAAACACACAAACACACACAGTGCCTGCGCGCACAAACGGAAACACTTATCTGTCAGGATTTATTTTTACTTTTTTTTTAAAAAGTAAAGTGCATGTTAGTTTTTATAATAAGTTTTATTTCTACTTAATATTTTTTGTTAAATTATTTTTATGTATTTATTTTTTTGGGCTGTGGAATGAATAATTTTTGTTTCCATTATATCTTATGGGAAAATTTAATTTGATTTACGAGTGTTTTGGAATACGAGCCCGCTTCCGGAACGAATTATGCTCATAATCCAAGGTTCCACTGTACTTGGTCTTCTCTCAGTCTCGTTCTCATCCGAGAGAATGAAAAAAAATGTAACAAACGTTCTGGTACTGTATCTCATAAAAGTGTCTAAAGGGACAAAAGTATAGAAATGAAAATTTAATATACTTCAGAGTAATGTGCAGCTTGTATAGCAGTACATATTTACTGTATTCTAACAATAACTCAACGTACAGATTTTATCGTCTAAATAACTGGCAACGAAAATGAGTCGACCCTGAGTGAACAAGTCAAAACTTGTGTCCAGTGTGTCAATATTTTGATGTGAGTACCGTCGTAATCTAGCGCTGCCTTAATCCTCCTGGGCGTGGACTTCACCAGAGCTGCACATGTTGTTGCTGGGATTCTCTTCCACTCCTCTATTAATGATATCATGGAGCTGCTGGATGTGGACACATGGTGCTTCGCCACCTTCCACTTGAGGACTATGTCCCACAGGTGCTGAATAGGGTTCAGGTCTGGAGACGTACTCGGCCACTGACAAACGCATGGACATGATGAATAGGTCATGTGACTTTGGATGGTTAAAGATGAACAGCTGTTATCATTTACTGTAGGGTTCATTCCCTTTTGTTGCCGGCTAATTTGACAATAATGGCTGTATGTTGAGTTATTGTTAGAGGACAGGAAATCTATCCTGTTATACAAGCGGCATATCGACGACTCTAAAATATATCCAAGTTTCATTTCTATAGTATCGTGCTTTGAGAAGATATACGGAAATGTTTGCTGAAATTAGAGGGATGTACTCAGTTTTTGTCAGTGGTTGTATAAATAAAAGCTTCATCAGATGGTTTATCTTTTCACCTATTCGTCTCTCGTCCGGTCAGAGAGGAGGTGGAGCGAGGACGGGACGAACGAGAACACGAGGCCGAGATCTTAGCAGAGGTGGCCGAGGTGCAGACCGAGCTCGCCGAGGATTATGAGAGGAGGATGGTTGAGTACCGGAGACAACTGGAGGAATGGAGGTCCTGGAGGAGGAAGCAGGTGCCGTTTCTACACCATCATTCATTAATGGCACGATGTATTTTTTTTTTTTTTTTAAAAGGTAATAAAATTTAATTTTTCCAGTTATCTTCGAAAAATTTTACAAATTTATAATGGTTGGGTTTAGAAAGCTGTGAAGATGAAGCAGAAGAAGAGAAGACAGCAGTCTGAAGGTGAGGAAGAGGAAGAACAGGACAAGAACAACGAGGAAGAGCCGGAAGAGGCTCGAGTGAAACCAGAACCTCCAGAGAAACCGGACACGGCGATTCTGGAGCAGGAGGTCCGAGAGAAAGCCGCGAAGATCCGCAGGAAGCCGGGAGAACCGGTTCTGGTTCCGGAGCTCACAGTGACCTGTCCGGTCACTCCTAACGGCCAGTGTCCGCGGTAAACAGAGACCTCACACACACACACACACACACACACAATATGTTTAAATATCATGAATAAATCTAGATTAAATACATGCATCACTGGACTGAGGGAAAAAAAAAATTATTTAAAAATTCTTCTAATTTTGAATCACACTTTAGGTTAAATATAAAACTCCCTTTCTCTTTTATTCCTTCCTCTTTTAGTCCTTCTCTTCTGTGTCATGCGTGTAAATCCTGAATAAGACTTTCCAATTGGCAATTACACAACTTGGTTTTAACTTTGAACTTTTTTCTTTACATCATGCTGAGATTTTCTTATAAAGAATCTTCTCAGAAGTCCAAATCACGTGTCAGCTGAAAGTATTGTTAACTCTAAGGACAATAGAAGGAACCAAAACTCAGAAAGAGGAACCTTGTCGTCTTCCGATTATGGAATTACAGCCAGAAGAGTTAAAGTGCACGAGTTGACAAGTCGGCACTGATGAGATAATGTATGACAGGATGAGGTTTACTGGCTAATGAGAGAAATCTAAAATCTACACTTTATATGAAGCAAAAAAAAAGCATCCAGGACCCCAAATAACTCCAAAATGCCTCGTACATGGTTGTGAAAATGGAACGAAGCGATGGTAATAAACTGGTCTTTCAAACAGAATAGTACCCATAAAAGTAACACTCTCGATTTCCCTCTTCATTCCGGTTGCTGTAACCCGTTTCCCCCAGCCGTGTCCCGTCTCATGTTTCGTCTTACTCCTTTTCCCAGGGGCGAATTCGCACGGAGGGAGGACGTAGCAAAGCGCTCGCTCTTCATCAAAGTGCTTTACAACGACAAAGAAGTTTCCAGAACAGACAGTCGCTCGCTCAGCATGGACTTCCGGGTTCACTTCGGCCAAATGTTCAACCTGAAGATCGTGAACTGGCCCGAAAGCGTCAAACTTCAGGTATAGCGCACGTTTAGAGTTTAGTCTGTGCATCTGTGTTGACGAGTATGTGTGCGTGATCTGTGTACTGTGCGCGTCAGGTGTACGAGAGCGCCGGATCATCTACCAGTCTGTTAGCGCAGGTGTGCGTGCCGGTTCCGGAAACGTCCATCCTGACAGGAAGTGCTTCGCCCGAAGAGATGGAGTTCAGCAGCAACCAAAGGGTCGCGTTTAACCACGAGGGCGTCGGCAGTGGTGAACACACACACACACACACACAACGATGCGTTTGTGCAAAGCGAAGGTTGATCGACGATTGCTCGTGACCTTTTCGTGACCACCAAACTTTCTTCCATGCTGTGTGTTGTGTCAGACGCGCCGTTCTCGTTCATGGTCGACGGCAGTAACAAGCAGACGCTCCTCACCTCGGGGAAGCTGTCCTGCTGTGTTTCCTGGGCCGTAGGAGAGGATGACCTACCCCTGGCCCCGCCCTCCGGCCAACCCGGTGCAGGTATCCACAGGTGAGACGCTAAAACGATAACACCCTGCACACGATTAGCGACTTCTACATCACACTCTCTGCAGCACTGCAGTATCTGTCTGCGCATGAATATTGTGGAAATAGAGAAAGAGTAGACGAATTTGGTCAGGCTTTAGAGAAGTCATTTACGTCACCATGGCAACCATAACAAAATATTGAAGCGTAGGAAATAATGCTATATATTTTTTTCTCCACAAACTGACCTCCACAAATCTCTCTCTCTCTCTCTCTCTCTCTCTCTCTGTCTGTCTGTCTCTGTAGTGGTCTGAGGCAGACAGATGCCATAGCGTGCATCGGGGCCTCTGGACTAAATGACATGAAGAAGTTGGGGAAATGGGCAGCCGAATCTCGCCTCGACCCCAACGACCCCAACAACTCCTCCATAATGCAGCTGCTCTCAGTGCGTGCGCTCGTGCAGTACAGTAATCAGCTCCACGACGGCTCATTAACGCACTTAATGCTAGATTTACACAGCAAACATCTTGATCTTCAAGCCTAAAGTTTATTTCTTGACATAAATCGTGCATACTGTATACGATGGTGAGTCAAAAACTCATCCGCACTTTGGCTTGTAGAATTTATTTGAATTAACTTTTAGAAAAGACAAATACATCATTTTTTGACATAACCTTTTCAAAACACTTTGTCCTAAAAATGTTTAAGCCACAATTGTGCGGTACTTTTGGTCAGGCAGTGTACATCAGTAGCTTGTATTAGGGTTAATTTATATTACACGGTTTGATTCAAGCCAGAATAAGAAGTTTAAATACTAAGGCGAGTAAAAAATTATCCGCTCTCTGGCTTTATTTTAAGTCATTGTTAGAAAAGACAAACTGATCACGACACCCTCGGATATCAGTCCTCTGTGTTTAGTCTTCGGCTCTTCAATAAGCATCTCACTGTAACGAGCACTGTTGATTGTCGAACCTTTTGGCTGTTAATGTTCCAATACTTCTGGCCCTTGAGAATCCCAGAAAACTGTAAGCGTTGATGAATTTTCCAGCTGATGGTCGACTTTTTAACTTTTTCTTGGTCTGCGCTGGAGGATGTTTCTGTTCCGTACTCTGCCGTTTACTCTCAGGCTCGTAGTGATGAATCCGTGTCTCGTCACCAGTAACGATTCTCTTTCACCTAAGAAACTTCCACCTACCTTAGAGTATTGGTGTAGATTTTGTTTGCATATATACAAACGTTTTCTCCAACTGTGCACAAAGTCTTCAATAATAACATCACCAGGTAACGCCACCTCAGACCACCAAAAATAAAATCCAGATTATGTCTGATTACTAGTTACAGGCCATAATACCAGTGTCTACTATAGAAAAGTACAAGGGGGTGAAAACCGAAAAGAGCGTGTGACATAGATCATTCCGCTCCTCAGGTGGCGAGCGGAGGAGAGATGGCAGCCCCGGATTATTTCCGACCGGAGCAGCTGCAGGAGGAGTTCAACTTCCTGTCTGACGCGGAGCTGGAGCGCTCGCGCCGCTTTCGCCTGCTGAGGCTGAGAAGCCAGGAGGTGGCCGAGTTCCGGCATTTCAAATCCGTGCCTTCTACAGAGCGCGAGATCTCGGAGAAAGTGTTCGAGGTTCGATTTCTAGCTCAACAGACCCACAGTCCTAATGGATTTAAACCATCCAAGCTGCTCATATTATCTGCACTCTTGAGCTGAGATGTTACATTTGCTAAATGTGTAATATATAGTTTTGTTGTTGTTGTTGTTAAAGGATTATGAGCACAGGCTGAAGGAAGGCGAGCTGGTCGACACCAAGGAGCACATGGATGCACACAGAGCTTTGGTGGCCAAATATCTACAGAAAGTAAGTCTCAAATTCTTAGTTCTGATTGGTCCGAATAGTTTTTTCTTCCGGAACCGCAGCTCTAGAGGTGGTTCCACACCCACAGACCAGATCACAGCTTTATATCAGTACGCTTGTTCACATAAACTTCACATAAACTCTTAGAAATAAACCCATGTGACTGTTAATTGTAATACAGGGAAGATTTTTCTGAGAAAGATTTAGTATTGTTTCTGTTGGAAATCCTCTCGTAGTATCCAAGGTTCAGTTTTTCTCAGGAAATGTGTTTATTTGTAGTACAATAGTAGAAGTGATACTGTTTCTCTGGCACGCCCATAATTTTCCTTCTCCTTTCAGGTGCGGGAGTCGGTCATTAACCGCTTCCTCATAGCTAAACATCATTATGTTCTGTCGGATGTGATAGTAGAAGAGGAGGTGCCGAGCATCGGGTAATCACCCCGACTCTACCCACAACTTTTATTTTTATTCATCTCTATTTTTATTGTTATTTTACAGTCAGCTGAATGTCTAAGTAATTAGAAAGAGTTTATCTATATGAACTTGGATGTAAATTCGTATATTTCATAATTTCTTGTTTTTTTCACCACTTTCTTTACTTTCCTTTTGATTCTTTTTCCTATTTTCCACTCTCAGAAGATTTTATTAGGGTACAAATTGTTCTACCAAAAAAGGGGGAAAAAACAATTAAGCATGGCTGTGTACTTTTTAGTCTGTAAAACGCTAAAATATTAGGTAATTATTAGGTATATATATATATATATATATATATATATATATATATAGAGAGTGGTGTTAAAAACTATTGCCCCC
>JAQQZS010000015.1:23285324-23296343 GCA_030068045.1 Platyallabes tihoni | reverse complement strand
GCTTAAAATATTTATGCTGAATACATTATATTTTCGACAGTTAATATTAAATCCAACACAATAAAAGACTTGATTTAGCACAGCAGAGTATTTTAAAGGTAATAAGAAAATGGGGAAACTATGGCTGTTTATTCAAATCATATTCTGACCCACAAACCCAAGCCCACGTACTGTAAAGAAAGAGAGAGAAACAGCATATTGTTAATATGCACCTGTTAGTCTGCACCTGCTCATTCGCTCAAACTCCCGCTGCAGGATCCTGTTAAAACCACACCTTTGCTTGTAACTACTTACTCAGCATTCCACTTCTAACCACAAGAGGTGGTAAGAGTAACCTGGATAACCTGTACCACAGTGTCAAGAGCAACCATTTTAGGAGAGGCTGAAACCTGTTCAGAGATGACTGCCGCCACTGGCATGGATTATTATACACAATTTATTATTTTTGTTTTAGACATTGTCCTTTTGGTGGTTAGCACTGTCGCCTTCCACCTCCAGGGTTTGATTCCAGGCCAGGTTTGATTCCCATCTCTGTGTGCATGAAGTTTGCATTTTCTCCCCGTGCTTGGTGGGTTTTTTCCGGGTACTCCGGTTCCCTCCCACATTCCAAAGACATGCAGATTAAGCTAATTGGCGTTCCCAAAAAAATTGCATATAGTTTGTGTGTGTGTGTGTGTGCCCTTCGATTGATTAGCACTCTGTCCAGGGTCCCCCGTCCCCCCCCTTCGTGCCCTAAGTCTCCTGGGATAGACTCCAGGCCCCCCTGCGACCCTGAATACAGGATTTAGTGGTATAGACGGTGAGTGAGTGAGTGTCTTTTCAGTAAGTAACACTCATGAAGAGACACCTGAACCTTTTTATTATTTCCTTTTCACATACTCTCTGTGGGTTATGTTAGTCCCACAGGTAACGTGTTCTCAGATTTTTAGACAGTTTTAGAAGTTAGACAGACAAAAGAGACAGGAAACTAACGAACACTATATGAATTAGTAAATGAGTCAAATTTATTTACAGAGGAAATCTCTCTTCAGCTGGCATTGCACATGAAAATAGAAATCGAATATTTAAACAGTATTCCATGCAACAACAAAAAAAGTAAAGGATGTAAGATTAACACGTAAATCAGACATTTCATCTACATGTAATTCTAGTTCACAAAGAGCATAGTCCTGTCTTTCATTCAGGTATATTGCATACAGTATATAGAATAATAAACAGATACAGTACATCATGTTTATGCTGTTCCTCTGAATAACATTGTAAAGAGATTGTTACAGTCTGTGTTACATCTTTACCTCTTTATTTAAAAAGAGCTTAAGCCTTCATCTACTAAGCACACATAATTTCCAGACGGCCTCAGACTGTTGTGTACATGGCTTTGCTGTTTCCATTCGAACCCATGGAGCCGTGAGACAGGATGGTGCCAGTTCGGGGTCGTTGCATGTCCGTGTTCGACGGGGTTTGAAAAATCTTTCGGAGAACCCCCTTTAGATGATTCCTGAATTTTACGCCGACGAAAACATAAAAAACGGGATTAAGGCAGCAGTGTGAAAATGCCAGCAGTTTGCAGCCGTATTCAGCGTAGTCGAGATAATGTGTGATGTTACAGTCTGTGAAAATCCCATGACGAGTAAAAGTGTGCAGAAAAATCACCACATTATAAGGACCCCAGCCGAGATAGAACACGACTATGATGGAGAAGATGAGTCTGATAGTGCGGTGTCTTTTGTTCGTTCTTGTCTTGAAGATGGTCTGCAGGATTCTTATGTAGCAAAAACCCATGACCAGAAAAGCACAGAGAAAAAAGCAGTTCTGTTCATACGTAACAGTTAAATGTGCCCTGGTGCTTTCGTACTCACAGTAATATTTTTGATGGTCTCCTGGGTCGTCGTGGACTTTGCTTGTTATCAGGGCCGGCAGCGCCGCTGCGATGCTCAGCACCCAAGCGAGGAAGGGGATTAGTGCATAGCCCTGGCCTCTTTCCCAGTCGGAGAGAGGATGCACTACAGCCATGTAGCGCTGAACGGTCATCATCACCAGGAACACGATGCTGCTGTAAAACCCGGCATAGAAGAGAAAGTTTACAGCTTGGCACGCTGGTTCTCCGAGAGTCCAACCCCAGATGTGGTAACAAGCCCAGAACGGCAATCCGACAGTGAACAGCAGGTCCGATATCGCCAAGTTGAGGATGAAGATGTTGGTCAACGATTTGAGATTCTCATACAGCGCAAGAATTGCAAGAACTAAACTGTTACCAACGAGACTGAGGATAACCACGATGCCGAAGAACAACGGGACGACGATGGATCCGATCTTGGCCACTTCATCCTTACGACACAATACGTCATCGATGTCATCCACGTGAACATAGTCGTATTCAGTTGTATTGTTTTCTGTAAAGGAAAAACATTATGAAATTGGAGACAGTTTAAACTAATTATCTATGTTTTGCTTCCCTAAAGGATAAACCTGTTACAATACTGTAGGTTTCACAAGCATAAAAAGGAACTTATTGTTCTATTATCCTTACATTGTCCACGACCTGACACAATGCATGATCAGTTACAGCTGACCGTATACAGATGAAATTATTAGATTTATCTATTAAAATAGCTTTAATTACCCATTTTGCTCCAGTTTGGTTCAAAGATTGATTTTTTTTCCCTTGGAAATCCAATAAATGACCCAAGAACTAACAACCCCCCCCCAAAAAAAAAAACACAAAATAGCCCTCTTTGTAGTGTGAAAAGCAACTCTTATTCTAAAAGCCGATCAAAATATTAATTCATAAAATAAAGTAAAATTTAAAAGCGCTACATGGAGAAAAAAAAATCTACCACATTGGACTGAACAAGAGTGTGTTGTGTTTTTATGCGGCGTTCGCTTGCTCCCTCCCAGTTGACCCACCTGATGCTCTTGTTAAGCAATAAGGAAGTAAAATATGTTAAATAAATAGTCATGCTTTTTATTATTATTTATTTATTCAGACACCGCAAAAATATCAGACTCCAGTGTAACAGTCAGTAAGTTTTTCATTTAAGTGTTAAATGGGATATTTTAAAGTCTTTTGCGCATTACGGTTTCAAATAAACACAAAATAATTAACAATATTTTTTTTGTCTTAGTTACATCAAAGGGCACTTGTTAAGTGTTAAAGGGAACTAACCTGTCTTGGGATGTTGAATGTAAAATCTAAAATGGTAAAAAGTCCAATTTGAATCATTAAACAGTGTAATTGGTCCAAATTACTGGTCTGTTATTCTCTAATAGTCGACTTTCCTGCACATTAACACACGCATTTCCTACAACGTCCAGGTAAGAGCATGTTTTTTGGAAGTTTGATGGAAACCGAAGAACCCAGATGGACGCGTGACGTGTGATACTCCACACACCTGAGCTCAGGATCGAACCCTAGACCATGGACTTTGACACCCAGAGTGGCATTCATTTCTCTCCAAGATCTTGTATTGATGATGCGTAAAGCCTTCTCCAGCACAGCACAAAGATTTTCAACAGGGTTAAGGTCTGGCCCAATCCAAATGGCTCATACGTCATTTTGGAATATATATATATATATATATAGACTGTATAATATCCTCTGGTCATTCAGTACATTCAGGTTGTCAGCTGACCTCATTTTTGGGGCACATAACATTGCTGAGTCTAGACCTGACCAACTGAAGCAACCTCCGATCATAACACTGCCTCCACAGTAGGCACTGGGCGTGATTTGACCAAGCATTTAAGAGATTCTCCCATCACAATCATTTAGGATGTTTTACGACCACATTTCCTCCTTGAAGATGGTTCACCACATCATCCTTCCAGGTTTTAATAATGCGCTTTACAGTTCTTAACCCAATATTAGTAGCTTCAGCAATCTCCTTAGCTGTTTTCTTTGCTTGATGCAGGACGTTAATTTGAACTTTATGAAACCGAGTAACATCTTTATCACAAACACAGGATATGTCTTCTGACATGGTTGTTTAAGAGAAGAGAAGCTACGCAACTGCGCATCAGTTATGGCTAAATACAGGGTGGAAAATAACAATTTGATCCCCTGCAGATTTTGTAAGTTTTCCCACTTATGAAGAACTGAAGGGTCTGTCATTTTGATCATATTTAAAAGGATAGAGACAGAATATCAGTGAAAAATCCAGAAAAAGCAGATGATACAAATGTTATAAATTTAGTTGCATTTCAGTGAGTAAAATAAGTATTTGATCCCCAAGGAGAACACGGCTTACTACGTAGTGGAGAAACTCTTGTTGGCAAGGACAGAGGTAAGGTGTTTTTTGGAGCTGGTTACCAGGTTTGCACACATCTCAGAAAGGATTTTGTTGCACCATTCCATACAGATCTTCTCTACATTCTTAAGGTTATTACAATGATATTTGTACTTTGTGTCTTCAAATTAAAATTGTATTTGTTGCGTACACCTAAAAAAGCTAGAACTTCTAGAACTTAGCAAGATAGTTGGAATTCCTTGCAATAAAAGAAGAAAAAACATTGCACTAAAAAGAATGTCAAATATAAAATCTACAAATATACAGGTATATGTTGTTGTTGTTGTTCAGCCGTAGTGTTCCCCACAGCGGACCATTTGATCCGCACATACTGTACAAGCTTAGCACAGATTTTACGCAAGCTGCCCTTCCTGACACAACCCTCCCATTTTACCCAGGATTGGGACTGGCACTGCGTCCAGTGGCTGTGGTTTGGCCACTGACTGGGAATCGAACCCGAACTAACAGGGTAAACCTTGTGAAGGATCTTAAAATGAAGAACGTTAGTTTTATTGGATATGCAGCATTTATTAGGTATAAGTCAGGCTTTGTGTCAGTCAATATCGTGAATATAAGATCTCCAATAAAAGTTTCCTCTAGGAGCAATTCTTCTTTGAGTTTGTAACATCCGGTGAATATGATTATTAGTTTATTTTCTGTCTGTTATATCGATGCCATCTAAAAGTAATTTAGATTGTATAATTTCATATCAATAAAAAAATGTCTTGTCTGATATCTTTTAACGAGAATAATTAACTGGGGCAAATTACTCTCTTTAAAAGATTAGATTCTCTAGAAGGTGATGGAAGAACATAAAAACCTGTCAAACCATCTGGGGGAAAAATGATTTACACCGTAAGCAAATGAGCATTTTGTGAGGCGAGAAGTTGTAACAGTAACAACTTTTTTTTTTTTTTAACAAAAATGACAGTTACGATATTGAAAAAATTAAAGTAGAAGATTGAGGTGTAAAAAAAATTATTGTGTAATTAACTATCCACAAGAAAATAGAAGATGTTCTGTATAAGCAAACTTACCAAAGAATATGTAAATAAATAATAACAATAGACCACAACCAACAAATAAACAGACAAATAAATCATTATAAAAAGAAGGAACAATTTAAAAGAAAGAAAGAAAGAAACTAACAGTAAAAAAAAAAAAAAAATCACAGTGTTTCACTGATTAAATCTGAATGTGGAGACAAGGACAGAGACCATGTGTGGTTTTCTATTCAATTTAAAAACAGTGACAGCTGGGTTCAGCTGTTACGTGACGTCATCGCTTCAGCGCAACTAAGCTTGCTTGTCTTTCCTATTGGTCGAGACGCGCGTGTGGGCGGGACGTCAAGTTGTGAAATACGACAGATGTAAATATTTTAGCTATATTTTCCACAATTATACATGTCAGTAAAACATTTTGTAGAACATTATAAAACCTCATGTAGTATGTTAATCAGTATTTAATCCCTGAACGTTAAATAATGTTTACATTTGACCTATCAATCAAACAGTTTGAGAAGACCAGCATGTTTATTCGCCTGTAGTAAACATCGCACAGTCTCACGAGCTCCTGAAGTATGTTCAAGTTTCTCAACCTTCAACTTTAAACTTTAAACATGCCTGTTTTTTTTTCCTCTCACGGTGTAATATGTGTCTAGTTAATAAACATTTCTGGGAATTATGACTTGTTAAACTGTAAACACTCAGGGTTCAGGGTTTTAATGCTGTTTTGGAAGTATTTAAGTCAGTGTTTATAGAAATATGTCTTTAACACTAACATATGCACTACTCAATTTATAATTAATAAAATTAAACTAAAACAAGAAATCTATATGATTAGATGAAGTTTACTATTCTTTTATTAGTGTTTCTTGTTATGTTCACGACTTATCAAGCTGTTATTTTGTTCTTACAACTTGATACTTTCACTCCAGGATGAAATAGACAATAATTTATCTTTGTTTTTATTTGTTTATTTATTTATAAATGTATTTTAAAAAATACATATTTAAAGCTGTGCTTGGAAGAAAAACTTAAAAAACATGAAAACTTTAAACAATCAACCTTTGATGTGTGTTTTTGTTTGTTTGTTTGTTTGTTTGTTTGTTTTTACAATTCCCTGTTTAGCACCTGACCTCTTGACCCGGGTGTGAGGCACCGAGCAGGACCATGGCGATGGCCGGAGAGGGACAGCTTCAGAGGATTATCAGAGATCTGCATGGTACAGGGTGTGTGTGTGTAATGAAAGAGAAACATGTTCCATGCACATGTTGAAGAATGTATACTGTGTAGATGGATGTAAAACTCGCACCTGTGATCTTTATGAGATGTATCATAAGATCTCAGCCTGACATGTAGAAGGGACAAAGTTCCCTCCAGGCTTTACATGTTCAAGGATCGTACGGAACGAGGAAGAGGGTGGAGTCGGAATAAGGCATGATTGATTGCTACCGGTTTTTATTTTCACCCTTAATGCACTTACTGAAGACTTGACCGGTCGCTGTATTGCATCTGTTTTGAGATTCAGCACGCTAAAATTGGTCAAAGTGATTGGCAATATATTTTCTTGAAGATATTTTAGTTTATATCGGAGTGGGCTTGAATTCTCAGGTGTTGATGGGTGTCTTCTGGGTTCTCCACATCATTGAAATAAACAAAAACAAAACATGCTTATAGCTGAATGAGCTACAATAAGTTCCTAGGTGTGATCGAGTGTGTAAACGTGCTTGTGGGACCTTAGCATTAGGAAAGCGAATCACCAGACACCTCCAGATACGATATTAGTACGAGACCAGATTTTCGTCTAATTAGCACTCGTGGTGTGTGTAATGAGTAATTACTGTAGGTTTGAGACTGAGTTTGGAAAAAATCGCAGGTTGGAGGTGCTTAACCACATGTGATTTTTGATAATGTAATGGCGTTAAAAAGGCGTTTCTGTTGTGGCACTCAGAAACTTTTCTGCTTAGCACAGAATCATTTGTATCTGAAGCTGATCGATCGATCACCGGTCACGGCCAATCAACCTGAAAATCAGACAAACTAGGAATAGTTTTTTTAATCGATTTTGGAGTTAGAGTTGGGATTCGTAAATCCAGACAAAAGAATCACGTTTCATAAATGAAATTTTTTCCCCTCAATTCTAACTACCATCCATCCTGTGCTGTATTTACACCCAGTGTTCCTGTGACTCGCTGTCCTTTCATTGTCATCCTGAACCGAGATTAAAATTATCTCTTGGTTATCCTCTCCAACATTTTTTGTCACCAGATGCAGTGTCGGAGCTCACCAAGGAGTACAACGAGACCGGGGAACCAATCACAGACGACAGCACAAACCTGCAAAAGTTCTCCTACAAGTTAGAGTACCTGCTTCAGGTTTGTCGTCCAGTGTTTTAACCTCCAGCTACATTCTTATTCTTGTTTTTAGGTGTTACAGCTTCTCTTTATCGTTTCACACAGTTCGACCAGAAGGACAAGACTACGTTTCTCGGCACGAGCAAGGATTACTGGGACTACTTTAGCGACTGTCTGGCCAAAATCAAAGGCGCCAATGATGGCATTCGCTTCGTCAGATCCATCGCTGAGGTAGCACCTGTTCATTCACTCATTCTGTTCCGTAGGTCAGGGCGTCACATCCATGCGAGGCTAAATCTACAGTGCGTCAGGAGGACAGAACTGAAGGAGACATGCAGATTAGTCTTGCCAGCTCCAGTCTTTGTTTGTCATACGTAGTTCCACGTTGGGTAGATTTGTTTAAAGGTCAAAGCGAAATAAATATCAGTCCTTCCTAATTTAATGACGCAAAGCAGAATTTCTTGAAATGTCAGGTACAGTCGTGTAAAAGTTTTAGTACACAACAGGATATTTGCAGTATAAGCAACCATGTGTGTGTAATATATAAAAGAATGACTTTCTACCTCCCCCCCCCCCCCCTCACGATTAGTTATGTTTAATGTTGTTGAAGATCTATGAAACGTTTTTCTTTTTTTTTTTTGCACCTACAACCTTCGTCTCTTAACCAGCATGATTTTTCTTTTCTTTCACTTAAACAGAAATTTAACCGTAGCTCATCTTCTCCATCTTGAAAACTTTTTCCATGGCATGAAACCTTACAAGTCCCCTCTGATTGTTAAATAAACTCCTTACAGAATAACGTCACCAAATCAATTACGATTGTTTAAAAACTATAAAGGTTTTTCGATTTGCACCCAGGTCTACTCTTTGGTTTGAACTTTCAAAAGCAATATATTTATAGTTTTTCCAAATGATGCTTTAGTGCAAAGTGGACCGTGTGCATTACATTAGATATAACATGACCTTCCTTATAGTTGTTCTTCATAGATTTCCTAGTATTTCTTAACAAACCTCACTTTCTTTAATATGAATGTGTTTAATAATATACACTTCCTCCTTTTGGTTTCTCACTGGGGAAAGTTTTTAGTATCTAATATCTACTTTATTAAATATTACCTTCCCCCATACATAACCTGTATTTGTTTCATGATAATTTAAACTTTACTATTGTTTTAGTGTTTAGAAAAAGGTTTAAGAAGCAGATTTCTAATTCTAAACTATAAGTAGTCGGACGAGTTCCAGCTGCAAAAGCTGAAAGTTTTCTTTTTTCTCAGCGATCGGCGGCAACTTGAAGTCATGTGATGTGAAACTGAGTTACAACCCCAGAGCTGACATATTTGTCACATTCAGATGATTCTAATCGTCAAAAAATTTTCATTTAAAACAAAGATAACCGGAGTAAATACAAAATGCAGTTTTTAAATGATCATTTCATTCATTAAGGAAAAAATCTGTCCCTATGTGAAAACGTAATTATCAAAATGTTTTTTTAGCAAATATAAGACAAGTCTTTGTGTTCCTTTTGGTCAGCAGTGGCTTTCACCGTGTAACTCTCTCATGGATACCATTTTTTTTTTGCCCCCAGTCTCTTTCTTATTGTTGAATCATGAGCACTGATCTTATCTGTGTGGCAGGTGAGACTAGCTGCTGAGCTCTAGCTGCTGACCATCACCATGGTTCTCTTGAGTGCCAAAACCTTAGAAATCACTTTGTAACCCTTTACCAGACTGGTACATATCAGTTACTTTCTCATCTGTTCTAGAATTGATGTGTTGCTTTTTGAGGTCTTTTAACATGCTTCATTTTCACACCATCTATTTAAGTGATTTCTTGATTCTGCAGGTCTGGTAGTAATCAGGCCTGGGTGTGGCAAGTGAAATTTAACTCAGCTTTCCAAAAAAATTAATAAATAAAAGATGTTGTTAATCACAGTTATTTCATGATTTAGCAAAGAGTTGAGGGGATTGGGGTGCAATTACTTTTTTTCCCCCACATAGGGCCAGGTAGGTTTGGCCAGCCTTAAAAAAAAAAAAAGAAAGAAAAACAAGAAAAATGATTTAAAAACAGCATTTTGTATTTTCCCAGGTTATCTTATCTTATGTGTGATATTAAAGTTTGTTTGATGATCTGAATCATTTAAGTGAGGGGGCAGGAGGGGGCAAATACTTTTTCACAGCACTGTTTGTGTTTATGTAGTTACTAGGTCCTAGTTAGACCTGCATTAAAGCTGTTTTCTATATAACAATTATAAAAGTCCTGAAGACTTTATTGTGGTGCAAAAACCTGCTGTTACAAACCACTGACACTGGAGACTCCTTACAAAATGACACAAAAAAAATCACCAGTCAGTTTAGAGAATTAATCAACAGCGCTGCGATATGAACAGTGTAAACCAAATGCATTTTATTTCAGTGTAAAGGAAATTCTTTGTGATCCAGCTTGTACGTGTGAAAGAAACACAACACTCATTGTCTCTTTCTCAGCTGAAGACGTCGCTCGGGAAAGGCCGAGCATTTATCCGCTACTCTCTGGTGCACCAGCGTTTAGCGGACACGCTCCAGCAGTGCCTCATGAACCACAGGGTCACCAGGTAACACACACCCCGTGCTGGACTTCTAAAGGGGTCATTCATTTAAAACACTGCAGCACATACTGTACTGTACTGTACACTCTCTTCACATGACCTGTGTGTCGTTCTGTTTATCTACTTATTTTTGGTCGTACCGCTGTTTCGTGTTCCTGTAAATGATCAGGTTTGCACAAACGATGTTTTACCTACGAAATTTCTCTTCCCGTGTCGAGTTGTACTTCTTTAAATCTGTTTCCCTGTTTTATTGGAACCGTACAGGGAGTGGAAGCTGCCCTTTTCACTTATCGCTAGAATAATAGGTACATGTGCGTGGTGGTGCGCAAGCAACCGAGTACGTGTGGGAAGTGCGTTATGTCGCGCATGTAACCGCAGGTCCAGTTCTTCTATGGCTGATTTTAGATTATACTGTTTGTTTGTTTTTTGTTGTTGTTTTTGTTTTTTTCGGGAGGTTGTCACTGATGTTAATATCGATAATTATCAAGCAAGTATGGCTTTAAAAATGTTCAGCCATTTTAAGTACAATTTAAGTACCTTCAAATTCAAAATTCTAATTTTATTTGTCACATACACAGTCATACACGGTACGATATGCAGTGAAATGCTTACACGACCACCAGTGACCTTATTAAAGTAAAAGCTTATTTATAAGAAATGAATATGAATAAAAAAGAAATACAGTAGAAAATAAAATTAAATAAAAAATAAAATTTTGCTGGCGGCACGGTGGTGTAGTGGTTAGCACTGTCGCCTTGCACCTCCAGGGTCTGGGTTCGATTCCCCGGCCAGGC
>JAQQZS010000015.1:23187546-23206051 GCA_030068045.1 Platyallabes tihoni | reverse complement strand
TGATTTATTTTGGCCGCTGTCGCCTTTAAACGGCGGTGAGCGCGGCGGTAATAACCATTCCGATTTGGTGACCACTGTAGCTCAGCTCAACTTCCTGCATCTGTTTCCTATCATCTCTTGTCCAGTTGCTTTCCACAGTGATTGCTCAGTATGTTCCTGTGGCACTTGCAAGGAAGCAGCTGTAACCTGTGTACAATAGCCAAGTTTTGTTATCCATGTTTTGGATCCATTTATTTGATGTTGATGTAAAATATTCAGAGATGGCTATTCTGCAAGAAATGTTTCATACTGAACTTAAAATGCAGTCCTTGCTTGTCTGAACCAACATCTTTCATGACAACACTCAAGCTAGGTAGAAAAAACTATCAACATCATTTTCTGTTGATGTTAGATGTTCTGTTAGATGCCTATGACAACCCTACCTGTCAATTGGTGGTACAACCCATGAAATATACTGTCACAGTTCTCTGGAATGCCATATTGTCTTTTAGCTTCTAAAGCATGTGGTCCTTTTTGCTCAGTCCTTTCGAAATCCATGCCTCCCTCAGACTCTGTACAGCAGGCTCCATTCATCTGGTAGGCTGTTTCTGTAGATAAGGTCTGATTTGATGGCTTCTGGTGGAACAAATTCAGCTAATTCCACCCATCAAATCTTCATTTTTTATTCATTATTATGAGGGCAGTTGTGTATTATCTAAAATGAAGGCTAATTACCTATGCAACTTGGTTTAGATTTGTTGGCAGTTGCTCCTGCTCCTAACAACGGAACTCATGGGAGTCTCAACCATCTCCTGAGGAATCCGACTTATCATCCAGTCCACCCTACTGAGATGTCTTCAGTGTCCAACTGTTCTACTGTTGTTCTATCTCCGAAAGATGACCTGGGCTGCACCTGCAAGTTGCACAACAAATCCGAGGTTGGCATGACAAAAGAATTAAATGCACCCTGAATAAAACATTTAAAACATCAGGATGTATGATCTGGATACAAGACATATGAAAAGGCTAGGTCTAAACAGGGATTATTTTATCAAATCATTTTCCTGTTGCAGGTGGAATATCTCAACCAGCGTCTGATTACATCAGGTATGTAAATCTTTTGTCCAGATTTTACATTAGCGTTACATTTTCAGCACTGCTAGTTACTGAACTCATCTACCCTGACAGGTTCAACAGCCAGACACATTCATCTTCCATATGGAACTCCAAGGGTTCTACAAGAGAATGCAGAATACTGCGTGCTTCAGCATTCGTCTTACATTAGTGCATACAGCAAAGACATCCGCATGCCCCTTTGGGTTGCATACAGTCTAGAATCATTGGTGAGATTATTTTAACTTCTCTGAGAATGGGGGTAAAAATGCGCGAGTGTGCTGTACTGAGAGGCAGTAATGCTTTATTATGTTAGCTGCTGTAAAAAGAATAAAAAGGCTGTAGTGGTGGTCGAAAATGCTCTGTAGAGAAACATAATTTTGTTCAGTGAACAGGCTCTTAAAAAAAATAAATAAAGCAACCACAGAGGAGGATTAACTTGTAAAACTAAAGCAGTACAGATCTGTTCAGCACCAAAGTACTGGACTGATTTAAAAGAAATTTTAATCAATTTATTGGTCACAGAAACGACCAAAAACAACCAGAAAAATGTGATCTTGTGAATCTTTTCTATTTCTTTGCCTATATGACCCATTTTTGTTTAACATTTTATCAATTAAGGCATGTGTGTATAGTTGGTTAAAATTAAATAAAATTCAGTTCATCATATTAAAATAACAAAAATCATATTAAAATAAAAATAATCCCAGATTTTTATTTAATACTGTAGCAAAACTAACTAGGAATAAGACCACTGCAGAAACCTCCACAACAACAACATGCAGTAGTAAGGACTTCATAAACTTTTTCAATAACAAAATAGTGAATGTTAGGCAAAAAAAGTCTGGCTTTGAAACCAGACAATTTAATTGATACAGATGATAAACTAACCATATCCGATTAGAACCTAGAATACTTTACTCACCTTGGGTGTTTAACAGCAACTCTTAAAGTCTTAAATGATATCTGTTCTGCATTGGACTCTAAATTGTACTGTGCTGCTATTTTCATTGACTTGGCCAAGGCCTTTGACTCTGTCAATCACAAATGTCTTTTTGATAGGCTTTATGATACTGGCTTCTCCGACAAATCCTTGTCTTGGTTTTCTAATTATCTAAGTGATAGAGTGCAGTCTGTGAAATCTGAACAACTTCTTTCCCAGCCTCTCCCAGTCACCAATGGCGTCCCACAGGGATCAATACTTGGACCTACACTTTTTTTCTATTTATATTAATACTGTAGCTATCTTCCTGAACAAACAATTCGCAAAGTGCGCTCCAGAGGTAACACATGATGGCCTTCGTCCTCCCTTGTTGGTAGTTGTAGCCTTGATGGCGTCGAGCCCTAATGAAGGGTAGGAATTGGCTTCCACTATATTAGGGAGCAAATCGGGAAAAATCACAAGAAAAAACACAAAACAAACAAACAAAAAAACCACATAGTGTTCGTTACTTTACCATCCTTTCTTGTGTTCTCTTTCTTAAAGTAAATAATCTCTCACACTGGAGACCCCTTTCAGGAATGTTCATTAAACATATCAAAATAAAAAAAAGTTTTCAGCATATCAAAATGGTTTTCTTTGCAAATTCGTAAATCTGTTTATTATTAGGATTTCATACAGAGGGGTCACTCTACAGATGTAGAGCTTCAGACCAATCCGATTCAGGATTTTGGAATTCAGCGTTGCTGTGATATGACACATGAACATCTGCCTAAGCTAAAACTTTAAAGGGTTAACACAACTGCACAAATTTCAGAGATAAAAATGCTGCCCTTTTAAATGCATAACGAACCCCTGGAAGTGCATGAGTAATCTCCTGAGCTGTCCTTCAAGTTCAGAGGCAATTTTATCAGATTTCACACACATCGATCCGCCCAGCATTAAAAAATCACTGACAGGTGAAGTGAATAACGTTAATTATCTCTTTACAATGGCACCTGTCAGGAGGTAGGATATATTAGGGTGCAAGTGAACAGTTAGTTCTTAAAGTTGTTCGGTTGGAGGCAAGAAAAATTGGCAAGTGTGAAGATCTGAGCAACTTTGACAAGAAGCAAATTGTGATGTCTAGACGACTGGGTCAGGGCAACTCCAAAACTGTAATACGCTGTCAGGTGTTCCCTGTTAGTACCAACCAAATGTACTCCATGTGTTACTTTCCATGTTGAGCTATTATTTTTCTACCCCCGTTCTCTCACTCTTTTCTCTCAGACGCCTGACCAAGTCCACTCTTCTCCTTATCCCCCTGTTTGGGACCCATTACGTGGTGTTTAACTTCCTGCCGGACTTCACTAACATGAGCCTGCGTCTCTGTTTAGAGCTGTGCCTCGGCTCATTCCAGGTACCAGTCACCCCCCATCTATCATAACCCATCTATCATTTAAACTTGATACTAAGCCATGTTGCAACACTTTGTTCGTCATAAAACTTTCATTATGATTCAATTCTGATTGGAGTCTGACAGAGTTTCCAGCTGTAATTTAAGTCACGGGATTATAATAAAACACTGACCCTAATGTGCTATCATTTCTATAGTACAAGTTAGGTGGAAATGTTTTCTAAGGAGATGTTTGTTATAGTACATTTGTGGAAGGAGTCATCAGTGTCGGCTCTTTGTGAAGGTTTTCCACCATAAGAGAATATTCATGAAAGACGACTTTTAGTTCTCCTTAGTTAACTTCATTAAAGAGAACAAGTTTGGTTAGAAAACGACTGTTTACTAGAACATAAGCGATAGAAGGAATTGACTTGTTTTATTGACATTCCACAAAATGAAAAGTGTAACTAGTAAAATGTCATTCAGTAATAAAAGAAACATGTAATAATAATTACTTCTTACTTTATGGAATGACATTTTGATCATAAACATTAAACAAATATGTTTCTAGTGTAAGACGACAGTGCTAACCAATACACCACCGTGCCGCCAGAGGTGGAAGATGACTACTTTGCTACTGTACTTAAGTACTGTACATACACTTCCAGTCAAGAGTTTGGACACAGCTAGTGACCAGATTTAGTTCCATGGTCTTCCCTGATTTGTATTTATTTCTAGACTGTAAAAACAATTCTGAAAGTATCCAAAATATGCACTAACCTCCTTTAAACAGTTGATATTGAGAATTTATCTGCTACTTATAATCTGTAATCTATAAGTCTTCGGCTCTAATCTGAGGTGCTGTTTGTTAATTGGTGATTTCTGAGGCTCTAAATGAATGCTTTCCTGGGAAGGTCTTCATGAGATCCAGTTTCATCATAGAGCTTGATGGGTTTTGCAGATGCACTTGACACAATACTGTTTTTGAAAGAACTATTCCAGCTGACCCTCACTTCTTAAAATAACAGTCGACTTTTGTTGTTGTTGTTGTTACTTAATGCTCTAATGCCATACATGTTATTTCATAGTTTTGAAATCTCCAAATTCTTCTGGAATGCAGAAAATAAATCACAAAACCAAAAACATTGAATTAGAAGGTGTTGACTGTTACTGTATTTCATTTATCTATACTCTACTTGAGTAGTTTTAGTTTAGTGGATTTTGTTTTCTTTTACTCCACTACGTTCTACAATGAATATCTGTACTTTCTACTTCACTACATTTCTGTGTGGTGTTGCAGTACATAACTACAGTGGCCTGTAGTATTCGAAGCCACCTGCTAGCTGGCTATTATTCAGAATGGAATGATTTCCCTTTTCTCCATGAACCGTTTAATTATGTAGCAGGTGTTTGAAATCAGAAGCGGAGATGGTTGTAGACAGCAACGAAACAGCACATTCACATTTGGGAAGGAGAGAGTGTGACAGAAAGAGAGACTTTTACTATGACGTAAAGGCTACTGAAAGCTAATTCATGCTCAGTACTTTTTGATACTTAAATACATTTAAAAAATAAGTACTTTTTTTTTTTTTTTTTTTACTGTTGCTTAAGTACAAATGTAAATAAAGGGCTCCTACTTTTCCTTGAGTAATACTTTACCTAGGGTATCTCTTTTTTACTCACGTACACGATTTGTGTACTTTGCCAACCTCTACACTTTTATAAGACCATAGTCTGGAAGCACCAGGTTGGCCTGGAGTGCTGTAGGAACCATTTTTTCTCCATTTTTTTCAACTTATTCTCGTTCAGCTCTGTAAATTCAGTGTCCATGCCTTTCATTGAAATGGATCTCACCCTGAGTCTGAATTGCACCAAGGCTCTGCTATAGTGCACGTTGTTATGAACTCGCATTGCTACTTTCCACATTTTCTTCTTCCTGAAAGCAGTGATAAGTAAAGCGGCAAACTGTTTTGTTGTTTTCAACCTGAAAAATGCACGGCTTTTCTGAGAAATATTTAAAAAGCGGGCAATTACTACAACCAGACAGCTTGAAGTTATATACAGTACGGTGGCTTTAACCCATTAGATGTTTTATTACAGGGATTTTATAGAAATAAAGGAACTACGGAGACCAATTATAAATTATAGCAAGCAGGATGTAAAAAATAGTGAACGACAATATGATATAGGAGAAAAACTTAATGTGCATTTTAAATAGGAACTAGCTTTGTGTAAATATGAAGGCTAAGATAATACGTATACTAGATATGCGCAAAATTGGTCATGCTTTCTGAGTATGGTGATGAAGGGATGGTGTTACTCTCTTTCCTAACAATCACAGTAACACTTAATGATCATGAGTGTGTATGAGCTCAGGGATGTGGATGAGGGCGTTCCTCAAAGTGTGTTTCACTGCCCTGTGATGCAGCAGTAGGAGAAAATACTGTACATATGGCTGGCTTCATGTATCTTGGAGGAAACAAGTGTTAGTCTTTACACTCTTCAGTAGGTAGCGTTTCTATAACAGGGCGGAGTTATTAGCAAATTGGGGAGAATTGGGTAAAATGTTTTTTTTTTATTAATAATATCTCTGTGTTTTGAAAATAAGGAATATTTTTTCACAATTATGACTAAATTTATATGACTTGTTTACATCAATGTGTTTACGGCCAGGAGTCTATGAAAAAGATTTTCGTTATTTAAAAAAATAGAACAAAAAATTATTGACATCGTTCAATAATCTTCAGCATCTTTCTGTTTTCTATCCGCTACCGTACTATTTTAAAAATCACTAAACCACATCTGCCTCACTCTCACACATCTGCTGTTTAATCACCACTTTCTTTCATCCGGAGAGCTTCCTCTCCATTACACTCACTCATAATTATATACTATATGATTATATACTATATGATTATATATATACACACACACACACACACACACACACACACACACACACAAAGTCAGTCAAAAAAATGTTATATGCACTTCAGGAAAAGAAAAACTTTTAATTTACTTTTAGTAAATATTTAATACTAAATTTATTTGCTATATGCTATATATGGATATATTTAATAATATTATGATAATAATATGATAATATTATTAACCTTATATTAATATAATATACATCATACAATTTTTATTTTCCTGAAGTGTATATACAGTAATTTTTTTTCTCTGACTCTGTGTCTGTGTATATTAATCATCATCATCATAATCATCATCATTATTATTATTATTATTATTATTATTATTATATTAAAGAAATCCATAATCAAAGAAGCTTTGATTATGGATTTCTTTAACAAGTTAGCACAGGTCTCAGAGCTTCTCAAAGTGTGTGTGTGTGTGTCTTTTAAAAAATCCATCTAAAATACTTCTGATGATGCATATTTTCATACCTCAAACTTTCTTTATATCACCACTCCTCCAAATGTACCATTTCAGTGTCTGTGTAAATGAGCTACAGCTAAGTTACACCCCTACACACCCCAACAAGCTGGGGGAGGGTTTTCCTTATATGAGGTCACATTAGGAAGAAGATCGGCTAGAATTTGACATAATACATGTCCTTTGAAGCTACAGATGCATTTAACAAATGAAGAGAAAAAGCTTTGGGTCATGTTTGTTGTTGCATTTAAAGTTGTGAATCAGCTCCCCTGTTATATTCTGTTATAGAACTGAAAAAATTATGCCAAAGCAAACAATAATTACAATCTCAATTACAATTTTTTCCAACTAGTACGTATTTTTAGGTACACACCTGGAGTTTCTGTAACTCTCTGCAGATTTCTGTGTACATACAGTACAAATGCGTATGTCTGAGTCACGGAATGCTTTTAATGGAGTACATTTCCTAGCAAAGAAAGGCCTTAAAATGATTACATAATTGTGCCAATGAAAGGAACTTAAGGAGCATAATTACACAAAATAGGTGAACGTTTTTGGAAATAGGTTTACGCTGAAAGGTTAAAGCGTTGCAGATGCCTGTGCTAGCTGATTATTTCGTTTATTGTTACTATTTTGGTTGCAGATACACATTTGTGGTTGTATGGCACAAGTTTAGTAAAAATCAAAGTAAAGAGCAACTTTTAGTTTTGTTTAATAACAAATTTACCTTATGATGCATATTTTTGTAATGTTGTTTGATTCAGACATTTACTTTTCTTATTTCCTTCATTTAAGGGCCTCGTGGTGGCAATTCTCTACTGTTTCCTGAACCAAGAGGTGAGCACTGTATGCGTTAGAGACTTGAATCATTTCAGTTAAATCACTAAAACACTACAAGAGCTAAATTTGGTATGTGTGGGTGTGTGTTTCAGGTCCAGAAAGAGGTGCGCCTGATGTGGATGCGCTGGCAGGAGAGCAGTTACGGGGTCGTTATCGCCGGGGCCAAAGGCAGTCAGATGGATACACCATTCTGATTCTGTCTCTATGTTTGACACACCAGAGTCTCTAGGGTTTTTTTTCCTCCCCATTTATCTGCTTTTTTCGCCAACAGCAAGGGTCAGATGATCATTTTGGTGGCGTGATTCAGGCCTGGTGTGAGATTGACTTTTAGTTCAGGAGATGTGAAGCTGTGGCTCTGTGACACAAACTGACAGCAACATAATTCAAAAGAAAAGAAAGACACACAACAATTTGCTTTATAAATACAAAAAAAAAGTCACTATGCTAGCTTGTAGCTTTTGAAATAATTTATATCTTACCTACTCTTACTTTTTTAATGCAAAATATTAACTTAATATGTCAGCTTTAAAAAAAAAATTACCGTGGGAAACTTTTACGTGAAATGTGACTATAATTATGGCAAGCAAACGCTTCTAATTTCTAATGTTCAATCCTCAGTGTTCAAACATTTCAATCTGTTTGTCTGTCACTCAACTATTTCACCTTTCTTAAGATCTTTTCTTTCTTTTTTTTTTTATTAAAAGAAACTCAGTTTTTGCTCTCTTTGATGTGAAGCTCAATTCCTTTGAAAATCGTTAACAAGCTTCCACAAATCCCAATCCAGCTTTTCATCAAACCCCCAAACGCTTTGTGGAAACTTCATTTCCTTTGTGAGCAGGGATTTCAGAATAAGACACGGAGCTGAGCATCACACCTCTGGTGTGATGCTCAGCTCCGTGTGGAATTCCTGGGCTGGAAATTTTGACACATCATTTCAGAGTAAAATTAGTCTACTATTAGTTTTTCTTATACATCATTAACATTAGAAGATTTTTCAAGATTATTAAAATGACAGATGACGCCTTTAATGCACAAATTAGCACAAATATCTACATACATTCTTTATAAATTCATATAAAGAGAATCAATCTTTAATCAACACTCTAACGCACCAATTGCAATGAAATGTAATGCTTTACTGCTTTACTCCCAGAGTTAATAAAACTTCAGTCCAGTTTTTGTGGCATTTAAAGTTCATGAGCATGTGAGCGTATTTGTGTACTTTCTATAAAGGACACTACAAGAAATGAGTGTTCTCAGAGAACAAAAATAAGCCTGAAATGTTACCGGTCTACATGGAATTCTCCCACATATCTCCAAAAAAAATCACACATTTCAAGGATTTAAGGCAGAAAGCAGGACAAGTGCAAATGGCTTTGTGCTCTCTTTTTAAAGAAAGATGTGGAAACATAAGCATTTTTTCAAGGCAGAATTTTTAAAGAATAAGTGTTAGAGATCTTTTGAAAGGGATTTCAGCATTTGAGCCATGATTTATATAGAAGCCACAATGATATATTTTTTTTCTGAGGCTGAAAGAAGGAAGCTTTAAGAAAGACAGTAAACAGCAGCACTTGTTCCATGAGCACTGTGATTATTTTGAGGTTGATGCTGGTACTAAACGTTTTGACCATATGGTTCCTTACTGATGCTCAAGACAGGCAAAAGATAGAAGTCAATAAATTAACCAATTTTTACTACATTTGTAGAGAATTTATCAGGGATGTGAACCTCAAACTTCCACGGAATATGTTAGAATCTGACAAATTACATTGCTAGCCTGTTTACACATCTGTTTAAAAATATGAATTATTTTTATACACCAGTTTTTTGTCTGTTTGTGATGATAATCTGTTTAGAATCTATTTTATAACCCACCAACGAAAGGTGATGAGATTCCAACTTTTTATTCCTTTTCTTGTTAGAAATGTTCTGTTTAGGTAAAAGAAAATTAAATTGGGGGGGGGGATTTGTACAGTTTGTTTGTAAAATCATTTTCTGCACTTGATATGTTGTCACCCACTTTTCTCCTTCATTCTCTTCGCTTTTTCCTGTATTAAACACACGTATTTATACACCGCAATGAACAAAAGCATACTTTATCTATTATCATGTGTTTATAATTTTTTTGATGGGTATCTCTATTATTGATGTTCACTGCCTGATGAACATGTTGACTGAAGTTTTAAAAAAATAAAAAAAGAAGTATTTAAAAACATTTTTATGATAACCAACTGCTGTGTAAATACCCTTTCTTTCATTATGATGACATTGGATTTAATCGTATTTTTAAAATAATTTATTTGTATGCGAGAATAATGTCTTTTAAGCATGATAATCAGATGAATGAAAATTAACTTTAATAAAAATGTAACAGAAGTGCTTTAAATTTCATACTTACACACACAGCGCCCTCTATTGGGGCCTTAATGTCACAGAGTGGAGACATATACTGTAATTTTGGACCTTTTTAAATTTTCCATAGGAATTAATAAAAACGTGGTATAAAAACATCAGTGTAATTAAAAAAAAAAAGCTGATAAATAAGGAGTAACACTTTGTGTGTTTGGGGGGCGGGGGTGTCTTATTAATGTTTATCAGGATCCTACCACAAAATGGATGATTTTGATATAACAGCACACATTGGACTGGTTTAATCTTCGTTTAACACAGCAGTTCACCAATAATTACATCTAATATTAGCAATAAAATACTGATCAGGTTTCAGCCATTTAACGTTGCAGTTAATGTTGCACAGTGTCCACAAGACAAGTAAATCGCTCTCCTTACTGTACTGTTTGAACGGTTCCTAACGACTGTCAGAGAAATAATAAAATAATAAAATGTACTTGTCCTGAAAACACTTCTGTGAGCACTGAAACTGGTGACAGTGGATAAAAACATACGCATTCTTTTGTTAACTATCAACACAAATCTGGTATTATTAGTATTTGATTTTCTGATAAATTTTGTTTAATCACATTGTCTAAACTACATTTAATTAATGAACTACAATTAGTAACTGCTTTTATTTGACTGGTCACATTTTGTGGATCTAGTATGTTTGGTTGATTACAATATTTGGTTTATCAACAAATATTAAGTACACTTTGTTGATCACACTTGGCTGAACAAATACATTTGATTGGTTAAATGTAGCTGATTGAGTACATTTGATTGATCACATTTAGTTGAGCAAGTCCATATAGTTGATCGCATTTGGCTGGACAGCTTCATTCGGTTTAGATTCAGTTGATCAGGTACACTTCATTGTAGGCTCAATACCTGCATTATATTAATCACATTTAGTTAACGAAGTACATTCAGTTGATCACATTTCATTGGGTACATTTGGCCGAACAACTAAATTTGATCGATCACATTTAGTGGATCAAGTGCATTTGGTTGATCACTTTTGGCCTATTGATCACATTTAGGACATTGAGTACATTTGATTGATCAAATTAAATTTATAGAGTACATTGATGGATCATTTTTGGATTAACAAAATTTTATTGATCATATTTAGTTGAGCAGTTACATTTGGTGGATCACATTTGGCTAAAAAAAAAAATCCATTTAATTGATTGCATTTGTGGGGAACGGGTAGTTCAGTGGTTAAGGAATTAGACTACTACCTGTACTTGGAAGGTCCCAGGTTCAACATTTGTCTGAAACACCCCGTTTGGTTGATCAAATTTGGCTGATTGAGAACATTTGGCTGACTGACCGCATTTGGAGAAGCACTCACTGACTCAATCATCCTCTATACCGCTTTATTCTGTATACACCTACTGGGGCCTGGAGTCTATCCCAGGAGACTTAGGGCAGAGACTTGGCGAGTTGGGCTAGTGCAGGGCATACAGACACACACACACACACATACAGTACATACTGTACACACGCTCAATCACAGGCTTTGGCCAATTTGGGAACAACAGTTCGCATGTTCTCTAACAGTTAGAGACCATGCAAACTCCATGCACATAGACCCAAGGCCCTGGAGGTAAGACAGTAAGCCACCGTGTCACCTTGGTGAAGCACATTTGACTATATTTAGTTGATTATATGTAGCTGATCAAGTAGATTTCATATATCACGTTTGGTTTATTTATATTTTGCTGGTCTACATTTGGTGGATCATACAGATTGGGATTAGGGCCATCATTAAAAAATATATATATATTTAGTTCTGAGTTGAAATAAGTTTAAAGTCAGAAATGTCGATTCTTCTCATAAATGTTTCTTCATTTGGGTGTATATAAAACTATAAGGGTGATGCAGTGGCTTAAAGGTTAGCACTGTCGCCGTGTGCCTCCTGGGGCTGGATATGATTCTCACCTCAGGGTCTGAGTGTGTGGACTTTCTCCTTGGTGGATTTCCTCCGGGTATTGAGTTTTCCTCCCACAGTCCAAAGTCATGCAAATTAGGTTAATGACATGCTGAAAGCACATTGGTATTTCCTTCCATCTTTTTCCTTTTCTCTAAATAGAAAAAAAGTGGCGCTTAGAGAAATTTCTTGGAAATACAATCTAATTAATTATGAAAGCAGGCTGAAATTACACTTGAAAACTTTACAGTGCCTTAGTAAAAAAAATTGTACGTTTTCCATTAACGGTGGCGTGGTGTAGTGGTTACTGTAGCACTGCATACTCGCACCCACAGGGTCGAGGGTTTGATTCTGTGTGCTTGGTGTGTTTCCTAGTCCTAATCTACGTTCCCAAATTGCCCGTAGTGTGTGAATGTTGACCGGAGGTCTTACTACGGAATAATACTAATAATTGGAATAAATACAATGGTCACCTTTGGCCTCCACAGTCTATAATTGGTCTACAGTTTCCTAGATGGTAGGATGGATAGAACATAAGACAGATTACTGACAGTCTTAAGCTATTGTTTCCATGTAAGCTTTATTACATTTACAGAACATTTCAGTCAGTGATCACAGCACAAAAGAAAAACAGTATGTTCTTGTTTTAACCATAGTCTGTTTTAACACACTCCTATTTTAACACACTCCTTAGTGCGGTAGGGCGGTTTTGGACACGGCCCCAGGTCTGTGAGCTGGAGAGAGAGAGAGAGAGAGAGAATGCTGGCTTTGTTTTGCGCCCTCCACAGGGGAGTGGCCCGAATTAAGCTCCTCTCTGGCTCCTACTGCCCACTCGAGAGGGTTTTTCTCTGTGTCTCTACTCAAAGGCGAACTATGGAAAAAAACTTTTTGAGAAAACATGGCGGATAAGTGAGGACTTGTTTGAACAACCCGGAGGTTTTTGTTTTGTGTTTTGGTTTTTTTGGCATCCGTTGGACATGTTTCCGGTTTGCCGACTCGTCGCTCGCGCTTTTTAAAGGTAATTTTAAACGTCTCGTGCGTTTTATTTGAATCTCGTGGATCAGTTCAACCGTCGGAATGGATCCACCGCGCGCGAGGCAAACCGTCCTCTCGCGCGCTTTAAACTTAACAGATTTATATCGTTTGACTTCGTAATTTCTGATAATTTCTTAAAAACTCGTTTATATTTAGTATATTTAAAATCCTCAGAAAACTTTGTTGAACACAACTTTCCAGCGCTGCTTTACTCTTCATGTTGTAGTTTACCTCAGTTCGGTGTTTTTCCCTCAATTCTGCTTCCTTTTACTAGTGAGAGGTAGTTTTCACCATTTAAAGTGTAAAAATAAGATTCATACTGACAATATCAGAAAAACATGGATCTCTATTAGTATTCTTTTCGAGTTTTATTCCAAACCCGATCTAACAAGCCTCAATCAGGTGTGGTGACTAATACTGTACTCATTTTCTGTGTCCCAATTACTCAATACTATTATGGTCATGATACTGAACATGATACTGTACTCAAGGAGTAATATTGGCAAATTATCAAATTCATATAATTTCATTCTCATATACTTTAAAGAGATGTCAAAAGATGTACATCCAACTGGTGTACAAAGTTGGATTCTTGTACGTGATCAACTAAAGAAAAATCACAATAATGTAGCTGAAAGTCTGTAAAAACGTAACTAAATTCTGTCTCATCCAATATAAACCTGTGACTAAAGTTGTAAGACATAATTCCTGGTAAAGTCAAACTAATTCTAAGAGACGGGATATGATAACGTTGTACTTGTCTGATTATTCAGCAAAGATCCTCTCATGATGGACCTTTTTACGAAAGCAACTACATTCTCATCGTCAGTCAGCACCCGTGCCAAGATAGCAGTGCATATACTAATACTTTATCTGAATTGGTTTTAGGATATACAAGTATTTTTGCCCACAACCATGTTTGCCATCACCACTACCGTATTTGTAGCTATCCCAAGGGTTTCAGGTAATCCTGTTGTTCCTTGCTATTGGTGGCTTTTAAACAGACTTTATAGTAGCACTTGCGCTGATATTTATGTCATCGATTGTCTTGTGTGTTACCACATTAACACACAAGACGGTTTTTCAAAATTGTACAGCGTATAACCAGCTTGGATGTAGTGACGTTTTCTTGGAAAGGTTTTTGGGTCAAGTAGACTTATTCATTTATTAAACTTGTATGTTTTGTTTATTGGCACCAAATATTTCTTGATTAAGTAGCGGTAATAGTGTAATTTCTTCCTTCTGAACCCTTTCTTTAAAAAAGCTCACATTAAGAGATAAAGCATGCTAAAGGAAATATGATGGTGGCTGTTGAGGCCAACTAGGCACTACAGCAATGCCAGGGTTTGCTTTAAAGCTATTCAAAGTTGAAAAATCTACCAATAACTTTCCGCCACGTCAGTTCAAACATTTACAGTGTTAAGTCTTTTGAGAACAAGTGTGATATTTGGGGATTAGCATTGTATTCAAGAATCATACTCGAGAGACTTTGTAGACTTCCACGTTAAACTTCTTTAGTCTAGTGAGATTGTTAAATAATAATAAATATATTTGACATTTTTGTGAATTTAATACAACCTGACAAGACTTAGCCTGTTTAGACCCATTCACTGTTAGCAAACATTATTAGTTTTTTTTTGTGCGTGAGACAAAGTAATGCCCTGAACATGATGCTAACTAGCACATTTTGTTGGCTTGTTGTTTACCACCTGCTGAAGAAAATTAAAGTTTATCTGAGCATGTATGGTCACTTGCTTTCTTTAACTGAAAATGTTAATATTATCCAGCGAGATGGATTTACGCTGTGATAGGATTACAACTCCGGAATGGCCAGAAATGTACACCTTTTGTCTCTGGGAGAAACTTTTTGTGACCCAGGCACTAGAACTGTGATTAGGAGCTACATGTAACATGTTTCATGGATGTTCGACAGCATTCAGTGCAACAATAAATGGTGATTAGTCAGTGCCGTGGGATAAGAGGAATAAAATACTTCTACGCAGATTACTATAGGGAAATACTTTGCCTTTTATCAGACTGCATCACCTCTCTGTCATTGATGGTTTTCCTACCTCAGCACACCCAAGTGATTTTTCTTCATTCTCATTCAATCCTGAATCCAAATCAGTGGTTATGTTTGTCAGTGTTTTACTCTCAAACGTTTGTAAAGCATCTGTAATTCTAAGAAATAATGTCACTCTTGTCTGTTTTATCTTCAGGCGTGTATTAGGCTTGACGAGGAGGGGTAATGACCAAATGACAGGGAAGTCTAGTGAGCTCTTTGCTTCACGCTGGTACGTTACTTTGCATCCACACACAGAAATCGCTCTGAAAACCCAAACACTGAACCCATATAGTGTGCAACTGAGATTCTGTATCTAACGAGCCATCATACGTGTACTTGTTTTGCAGAAATATGCTTATTAAGGCCATTTCCTCATAGCTCCCATGCCTGTACCTGCACTGCAAAGCCACATGCACTTCAGTCATTCTCACTACATCATGAGTTATCAGATTTTGTGTGTTAAAACGATGGTAGAAAATATACCCTAAAGGTCAGTACATTTCCACGCTACATTCAAAAACGTATTATGCTTCTTAATATCTTTTTAAAAAAAAACATGCATCGTATTGCAAGTCATCATATTACATCATATTTTACTCTGCTCTGAAAAACAAAAATCTTTACAGTTTTTGCATATAAAAAAAACTTCCAACTTGCTATGCAAATCTGACATGCATGTAATGAATGCAAATCTTTCAAACACCAGTTGCAACACTNNNNACCCCCCCCCCCCCCCCCCCCCCAAAAAAAAAGGAGGAGGGAAAATTGCAGACGATGAGATGGCAATCTCAATAATCCTAGATTTCTTTTACAACTCTGCAGGAAGAGTTTATTCATTTTTTTTCTTCCTCTGTCAAAAATTGGACACCCACATGGATACGTGTGTGTGTGTGCGCGCGCGCGCTTCTCTTTCTCTGTCACACACATCCACACATACTCGTCTCGTTTCCGTGGTGCTTCTTCTCACTCTCCGGTCTCACTCGGCCTTAGTCGGACTCCCCTTTCCTCTGATGTCTGCCTCTTTTCCTCTTTTCATTTGTCTCTCATTCACAAAGTTCGAGTCTTTATTATGTCTCTGAATGGACATCAGGATGAAAGATGAGGAGCAAACATTTTACGTCCGTTCCAGGTAGGAATGTTGCTGCAACAGTGGGAGGCAGGTCTTTGTAATGGGAGAAGCGGTTGATGTGGATGTGTTCTTGTTCTGTTCTTTCTGAACTTTTTTTTTTTTAATCTTGGAACAAAAGACTTTGTTGGTTATGTGGCTTAATTTGTTTTAATATACAAAAGAGGTTAAATAGGTCATTTGAATGCTTTGAAGTGAAGTGCGTGTGTGTGTGCACGCATGTGTGTGTTGGATCTATATATAGCCCTTTTGTTTTGGATTGTCGCATTTTAATTGTCCCTGAATGACTATGCTGTACTGTAGTTTGGTTTTGAAGCAAAAGTTTTGGCACCCTGAAAGGTTCCGTACTTTAGTAAGAAGCTCTTCAAAGGTTCTTTGCAGAACCTAGGGACACGATAGAACCTTTTCCACAGGACCAGTTTTGAAAGCTAAACATTATCCATCATAGAACTCATAAGGAAAGAATGCAGTAACATGCCACTATTGAGTAAATGAATTATGCCCTTATTACAGGACATCACAAAATGTTTAATTTTCCTTACACTACAGCAAATTGACAGGAATATCTTTTTAATTATTGAAAGGAATAAAAATTATAAATCCATTTAATTTGCTCTAAATGTTGTGGAACAATCATATCCCAACTAAACAATATTTTTAAAAGATGAAAAAAAGTTCATGTTGCAGAAAATTATAGGGAAAAACATTGTCATGAAAAAATTCCAGCTTAAATACTGACAATTTCAAAGCATTAACACTTCTGAGATTTCTTATAGAATATTACAAATATGAATCAAACGTGTCCACAAATATTCTAATACAAGAATAAAACACAGCGTTTTAAATGTACTAAAGCTTCTAAATGCTCCTTGGAAAAACTCAGGAGGAGTCAGGTTTCAAGTAGATGCGCACACACCCAGGGTTGGAAAGACCATCCACATTCTGTTTTGAGAGAATTAGAGCTGTCGTAGCCACATCTGTTCGCAGGGCTCCACCGCTAAATCTTTCATGGCTGTAATTAAATTTTAATACCGTTGAGCGTACACACCAGACGTCTTTTGTCTTTGCTGTTCCTGCTGGTGCCGCGGGTCCCTGCTAAAGACAGCAAAATTTAACCAATGTCCTGATCAAGAATATGTTTCACAGTCAAGACGACAGATTTTGGATCTTCATTCCATCACCTGTTGATTGTTCTTGTGTCTTATCTGTTTGAATTTTCTCAAGAACTATAATAACACACTTAACAAACCTCCTGAAAGAATAAACACTTTTTTTTTTTTTTTTTTTTACAGATTAGATTATAATGTAAATTTAAACCCTGTCACACAGCCACGTTCCCACATCATCTGCAGCAAGAACTTGACAGGAACGCAGTAGAAACCAGTAAGGATGTGGTATTGTCTGGTTGTGTTGGACGTGGTCGAAGCAGGGCGCAGGAAGAACTTGATAAGGAAGTAGTAACAACGGCTAACACCTCTTAGGGACTATTAGGCATTTCCGTGAGATGTTGCTACTGTATGTCAGTATTGTTTCTGTCAATGGATTGTTTTCACAGTGCCCTCTTCAGGCTTGTACTTATACTTCTACCAGGCTTGGACCATGTTAGTGCAATGCCATGTTGTATCAGACCATATTAGGTTCATATTATGTACTTCTGGTACTTACCACGTTTATGGCGCGCATGCAGCAGGTTATAAGCGCATCTATGTCACATTCTATATCATGTTCAGAGAATTTAGTATAAATACAGGATCCAATTCCTTCCACCATCTTGTCGAGGTATTTACACCAACTTTCCGGATGCAATAACAAAGTAGTAAGCATATGATAAGATGGAGCAATCTACTGTAATTGGAAGCAATAATAACTTGGTTCAATCTCACTGTACCTGGTGAGCGCATAATCATCTGTGTGACAGGAAGTTAGTCACAACATGATAGACACATTGAGAACCTGACCGGTAATACTGTAGTATGAATGTGATAAAGGCACAATTTTTTTTAGGACGCAGTGGGAACTTCATAGAAGTGTGACGGGGCATAAATGATTAACGGCAACTAAAAGTTCAGGAAAATAAAAGGAAGTCATAAACACAAAAATATCATGTTAAATTTTTTATTTTATTACTTTAAAACTATAGCATTACTCACTAATGTTGTGTATAAACAGGATGATACTTCTACTTAATTTCTATGAAAACACATTATTTAAAAGTAAAAAGAAGGAACACACTAGGGCTGGGCGATATGGCAAAAAAGTAATCTCGATAATTTTTGGCCCATATTGAACGATAACAATATATTTCGATA
>JAQQZS010000015.1:23121354-23133109 GCA_030068045.1 Platyallabes tihoni | reverse complement strand
GGAGAGGGAAGTCTGGGCATCCCTGCTGAAGCTGCTGCCCCCGCGACCCGACCTCGGATAAGCGGAAGAAAATGGATAGATGGATTGATACCCCCAATCTTTATTTTCCCCGACGTTGACACAAACCAACTTTACAGTTTTATTATACGTATAGACAGAGGAGCTTCTTCGTGACATATCTGGATGCTGGTGCTGCATTTAGTCTTAATCATGAGACCTGTCCACCTACGACACCCAGTAATACGAGTGACACCAACACACACCAAACCCTGATTCACCCAAACTGCATGAAGTCAGCAATGAATTAAACACTTATTTTTTATTGGTTATTTACCATTTTGCTGGAGACGGCCGCACTGTAAGCCAGACTGAGGGTGCGAACCGACTCCCCCACGACTGGGAGGAGGTTCTGGATCATTCCGTTCAGCAACTTCTTCTCTTTCCAACAAGCACTGATAGCCAGCGATTCTTCACATGCGTCCTCTGCTCACACACACACGGGACACACAATAAACACTCCTATCCGCATCTCAGTTTACCAAATTCACGAAGACAAGACCGAGTCTTACCGGATTCGTCAACATCTGCGTCCTCGTCCCACTCCTGATAGGCTCGTCCTTCCTCCTGCAGATTCCTCACCCAGTCTTCATCGGGATCCTGGTCCGGTTCTCCGGGCGGGCCGCGGTAATAATCGCCTGTTTGGGGGGGGGGAAATAACTATCGTTTGTTAAAGTTTCACAGGCGAGGTCGTGTACACCGAGTCTACGGGCTACTAGATAAACACAGAGCGACGCTGCTGAGCAAGGAGATTCTCTGATTTCAGAGAAGAAAACCTATAGTAGTGCAGTAGTGCCTATTCCCTATGCAAACTGAAAAATCTCTTAATTGTGGGAGATAGAAATGTGAAACCTGCATTTTTTTTAATAAACAAAATCTATATTCAGGTTTTATTTCATTCTGCAGATTCGAATGCGTTAGTGTTTCATGTCCATTTCAAAAGATAAAATGATGTTCTTTTTGTCTATTTTGTATTCGCCAGGGGCGTAAACAAGCCAATTAAATGTTCTTCCCCTAACGTGACCTCATATAAGAAGTCGTTGCCACCAGTGGGCGCTCAGTGGATTAAAGAGGTCTTGTAGTTTAATTAATCTAGAAAAGATTCGCGATTCCATAAACGGATCCACTCAGGAATTTTATGATGTCTGGCAACCTTTGAAAATATAGATGCAGGGAATAGGTAAGAAAGAAAAAAAAGTATAATACACCTGATTTGCCTACCACTGAGTCTCTAATACTTTTGATGAACATCTTTCTGATAGGTCACATTTTTTTTAAGCGAGAGTATGAACACGTTTGTTTGTTTGTATTAGGATTTACTGTCCCATCAGCTTCACAGGCTATTTTATGGCAGATACATATTAATCATTAAGCAAATTTATTCAAAACAATATAATATGTTATAATGTAAGGGATTTAAAGGGTAGTGGAAAAAAAGAAATAAATAAAATCACAAAATAAATAAATAAATATCACATTATAAACATGGCCCTGGGCAGAAGAACAATATTTTACACAATGTTAGAATGATCACGGTCTCTCACCTCTGGCCCAGCGGACCGGGTACAGGTGTCTCCACAACGAGCCCGTCTTAACCACCTCCGCCCAGGCGCGGCACACCTGACTGCAGCGGCACAGGTCCTCCGGGCCCAGGTACCGAAAGAGCCGCACCAGGACCTCCTGAGGCAGCGCCGAGATGTGAGTGCTCGTCCGAGTGTCACGTTCTGTCACGAGCGGGAATTAAAAAAAGAAAAGAAAAAACGAGCACGTTATAGACGTGGGATAAACATTCCTGTTTCATACAACAACGCGATAATTAGTTGAGCGAAGGGTGGCGACTTAATACGGTGTAATTCGGGCCGTGGTGTCAGTCTGGTTAGGCACAACGACGGTTAGTGTTTATGTTGTGATAAAAGTGTACGAGGAGGAAATCAGCTCCTTGTGATCAGGAAAGCAGCTTTTTTTTCCAGGTTTAATTTTATAGTGTAGAACTTTACGTCTGTTTATTTATATTTGGAGTGTATACTTTATATCATATTTCGTTTAGAAGACTCCTGTTTTTATCTGGGAGCAAATAAACTTCTTTTTACCCCCCCCCCCTCTACTAGTTGACACACAACCACTAGCATGAGCGTCCTCGAAGACAATTGAATCTACCCCATCCTGTGTCTCTCTATCTGCTCAGGCTACGTGAGACAGACGAGCTCCCGTCTACATGAGCTCATGAGTGTCGCCCATTTCAAGGTTTTCCAGGGACCGTGTCGTCACCCCTGTCGTACTCTGAGAGCGTCTCTCACCGTCCTTGGTCTTCTCGTGGTCGGAGTATTTAAAGACCTTGTGTAGCTCCTCGGCGTGACTCCACAGGTTTAACCCCTTGAGGACCTCGGCGGCCGTGTCCCACCGCTGCTGGCTGCTGTGCTGCGCGATCACCTGCCTCTTTATGGCCTTCAGCTCCTCGTAAGTGAAGTACTCCATCAGCATGGGCTGGAACACCTGAGACAGACAAACAGACAGACATGTGGAGGTGGTGGTGAGACAGGTGAAGATAATGACACGGATATACACACACACACACAGTACTGTGCTCATGTCTGCAGAATTATGTACAAAATCATTCAGTATTTCCATATACAACTTAAGAATTAATAAGTAACTAACATTACAGGAGAATATATGCATGGCTGTAAAGAAAAAATATATAGTACAAAACAGACCAGTTTTCAGATGGAAACAAAAAACCTAATGTACGCTCCTGGGATTTGCATAAAAATATAAAGGAGCAAGTGTGACAAAGTTACCAGAAGAACTCTCCAGCAAGCTCAGTAAAATCTAACAGCTGTTTTACTTATAAAACAGAACAAATCTGTGTCTAAAACTCCTGATTTTAAGCAATGAGTTTTCACTGCAAATATTGACTGTTTATTTTATTAATCTTTATTGCTCTTTATAGAAGTTTCTTTTATGCAGAAATGTTTTCAAAAGCATCTTTTCCTTATGCCATATTTTTGTATTTGCTCAATACTTTTGCACAGAACTATAAGTAAAACAGCTGTTAGGTTTTACTGAGTTTGCTGGAGAATATGAGTTCTTCTGGCACCTTTGTCACACTCGCTCCTTTATATTTTTATACAAACCCCAGGAGCGTACATTAGGTTTTTTTTGTTTCCATCTGAAAACTGGTCTGTCCTGTACTATATATTTCTTTTTTCTTTACAGGCATGCATATTTTCTCATGTAATGTTATTTACTTGTTAATTTTGGATCATAGACATGATAAACATGTATAATAAAATTGGTACAAAATATAATATGGTGCCTAAGACTTTTGCACAGTACTGTATGTATATATAACTTGTTTATCCGATACGGAGACGGAATCTACTTGTGCGGTTCGGATGTTTATCACCTACCTCCTCTTCCTCCTTCATGTGAGGAAGGAAGTCCTGGGTGAAAGCCTCGAGACGCTCCTTCAGCTGCCGCGCATAGTTCAGCTGTTCACACTCGCTCTGTTGAATAAAACATAAGCACAACCTTAGTATCAATCACTCCACACACACACACACACCAAACCTGAACAGTTAACCAGAGCGCACACCTGTAGGCGTGTCGAGCTACTTTTTTTTCGCGTCACTTAATAACAGCTTCCTGAGAAACGATCCAAGAGGTCATGCTGCTGAAGCTTACGTGTGATTATACGGTGAGCCGAACACAAACACGCCGAAGCTGGCGAGACAACAGGGCGCGTGTCAGCTCTTCACTTTGGTACGGACAATAGCTGATCGTTGTTTTATTGCGTCTTGGAATACTCCACCACAAAAAAAAAAACATAATAAAATAAAACCTTGCTGAAGTGTGTCTCAGCTTGACCTGGTGTTGTCGACCTCACCCATCTATTCTGCATCACATTCGGCTTGCTGAGCGACAGCCGCTCTGAAGTTATTACTCAAAAAAAGGTGTCAGTTGGGACGTTTCTAAAATTTCGTCCCGCTACTGTACAACCACAGAAAGACAAATTACTTAATACGTTATATATACACACACGCACAGCAAGAACTCGCAGTAGAGTCAATCAATATTTACACCCTGATCCAAGAATTATTTTTTTCCTCCTTTATCGAACCAAAAGTAAATGGACACCCTGTGTAATTTCTCTTAACATGAAATCCAAAAGAGCTTTTGAAAAATGTCAAATCATTGTTTTTTTTTTCTTAAGAAGAAGACACAAATGCTGAGATGTTCTTTTGATGATAAAACAAACATAAAAGCTGTCCAGAACTAGAACACTTCAAAATGTAAAGAATACTTCAAGTCAAAATGTAAAGCCACAGACAAAGCCTCAAAAACTGGAAGATCAGATGTGAGTTCGCTAAAAACATCTTAAACAGACTTTTAGTTGTTTTTTTGTTCCTGTTTTTTTTGTGTCTGGAACAACAGTGTGTGTGTGTGTGGAGACAGGTGAAAGGAATGATGGGAAGCGAAGACTAAGGAGAAGATAAGGATGATCTGAAGCGTACCACCTCATCTTATAGTGTGTGTGTGTGTGTGTGAGAAGGTGTGTGGGAGAGAAAGAGCTTGTAATTATTGATGATGCTTCGAAAGGAGACTCAGGTGTCAGCTCTTTGTGAGGACGTTTTTAGACACAGGAAACAGTTCTCCCTAATCTGACAAGCGACAGTGACACCCCGGGTTATGGTCTTAGAGCACCCGCAAGTTGTGGAAGGAAAAAAAAAAAATGTAAAAGCCTATAAATGCCCTTAAAAAAACAAACAAACAAAAAAAAAGAGAATGTAAAGGTGAACCTGTATACTGTACAGTTCTGTACTGCTGTGTCTCCGGCAGCGCTAGATGTAAAATACAGATGTTACCCCCCCACTATAAATACTGTAATTCATGTGAGCGTGTTTTCTTTGGCATCAGTACTGTAGAGTAAATACGGTAATAATTCACCGTCCCGAGTCGCGTTGTTTTTCTCTACGGTCGCTTTGTGTTCTCTCTACAGCACTAAACGATTTATACACTGTTGTATTTTATTATTTATATGGAAATTTAGCTGAATTTATTTTGTTAATATTTATGCTACAAAATTAGTCAACTATATTGTTAATAGTTTGGCGATAAAAAAAATAAAAGAAAAACGCATGAAATATTATATATTGTCACGAAAAAAAAAGGCATTAAAAAAATTGCGGAGGACAGTTTTGCCGTCTCCGCAAACAATTATTCGTTTTTTCTGAAGAAAAATCTGTGAACAACTGAGACAGCGAAGGCGGTGGTTGACTGTATACACACCGATCAGCCTTAGAATTGGAAAACAGGAAAAATATTAACACCCCATGGAAGCCAAATCCTAGACGGTTTTAATGTTGGGGCTCATCGGTGTAAACACACAACGCAATCCTGTTTCAGGAACGACGAGCTCCAGGTTCACTGCGGTGTCTGGCTGCTCTTCAGTTTCGCCACAACATCAGGCACAAAACTGATCCCAGATCGGTGTTCCCGGCCTCAGAGTCTGCCCATACCGAGGGCCATTTCATTACCACAGAGTTACATCATTCATTTCGGATGGCTACGCTTGGCTTATCAAAATAAACAGTGGAATGAAAAATAAACGCGCTGTTAGATGACGACACTCGTTCCTTCCTGTCCTAATTTATCTTGGCTTTGACGAGTGGAAATCTCCCTGATTGAAAAGCGGGCTTGGGTAAGCTGAGGAAAATCGTTAATCATAATAATAATAATAATATTTACAGCACATGTTAAGAACTACAGTGTTTCCCCACAGGTGTGAAATAGACTTCAGAGAACAAATATCCGTGACCTTTAACATATCTCGATTTCATCTGAAATATTATCCTCCGCTTCATCTACCTGCTTGTGAAGGGCAAGACGATGTAACTGAACACTCTCTGGTGTACACAGACTGCCAGAGCAGGTAACCCTTAAACACACAGGGCATCCGCAGTCACTTTATTTATTTATTTATTTTCTTGCATCATTGTATTTTATATAAATATAAATACAGTTAAATACAGTTAATCGGCTGAGTTTATATCAAGAAATAATGTAAACTCAGACGATTCGTTCCTCAGCCCAAAAACATTCACAAAAATAATTAATACAAAATATATAAATAAATAAAAAATACATTTATCTGCATTTACGTTTTAAAAGAATTGTGGCTGGTGTGAGACGAGAGAGAGAGAGAAGAGGAGGATGTATACGTATACGAATGTTGACTATACACTGAGGATTACCCACAATCCCATAGTGCGAGAGAGAGAGAGAGAGAGAGAGAGAGAGAGAGAGAGAGAACCACTATTGGCTCAGTTGTGATCATGTGACAAAGTGTACTTCAAGTTACAATTTATGAAAAATGTTTTGCTTGGTCTCGCAAAAAACACTCGCAGACCAAGTTACTCACAATCCAAGGTTTCACTGTGTGTGTGTGTGTGTGTGTGTTTTATTATTATAAAGGTCAGGATTATGCAATATAGAGTGACATCCTTTTTTTTCAGCACAACCTAGACAATATGATGACGCTGAATTTTATCACATTTTAACAAACTATACAAACATGACTGAACAAAAAAAAAAAAATAATAATAATAATAAAATAATAAAAAGAGAAATAAACAAAATATTCTACATAAAAAAAAAACATTAACATCATTTACATGCTTAAAATCAGCTTTGTTTTTATTATTATTATTATTATTATTTTCTTTTTAATGAGTCATTGCCCAGTGCTTTTTTTGCCGCACGGCTCCGTGCCGGTTGAGTTGAATTTAAATTAGGATCCATCTATCCATTAAAGATTGATTCAGACTAAAGAAATACACAAACAATAAGAAGAATATTCATAAAAATGACAGTGATACAGTTATTGTCTTGGCCGTGCACATCGATCTATAAAAATCTATGAAAAAAATACATTTTGTTCAGCCTGTATTTTTAGGACGCTAATTAGGAACGGCGATCATGTGACCCAAGACCTCATTATAATTCTCTTCAAACCATCATGGCGCGGACGCAGAGCCAAGTCGCAAAAAAAAAACAAAAAAAAAACAAAACGCAAACTTTGTACTGAATATTTTTGAAAAGTTTTCACTTGTTTGTATTTCCGACATCTTGTTTGTTTTGATGCCGTCATGTGACCGTTTCATTTTCATACTCATTCGTATTCATTAGCGTGTCCACAGGATGATCCTCGTCTGCGTTTCAGCGTTTGCTCTAGAGACTTTTATTTTATTCCTCTTCATTTAAACACACGTTATTACACTTGCGTGCTTTACATTTTGAGAAGCATGTAGAGTACGGTCTATAGATCACTATGCTTTACTGTTGTTGTTTTGCAGTGTAGAGTACCAGTAAACAAACAAACAAACAACAACAACAGTGCATGGAGTCTGTGTGGAAGTCATGATAACGAGGAAACGGCTCGAATCCACATAAAGAGCTTCCAGAGTTACATAAGCGTCGTCTGGGTGCAGTCCAGCCGGTCACATGACCACGGTTTAAGACACTACATGCTTATATAATTCCCCACCCACACACACACCTTGACATTCCTGAGGCCTTTCTCGAACAGCGACAGCATCTCCGAGAGCTTGTTGTCAGAGTGCACGTTGTACGTGGTGTGGCTGCGCTGCTGCAGCTGATCGATGATGTACTCGTTCTCGATCTGCTCGTGGATCTTAAACTCCTTGAAGGTGGCACAGAGCGTCTGGAGGAACGCCCGGAAGTCATTGTTGTTCGAGAAGTTTGTCTTCGATAGCTGGGAGAAGAAGCAGGGTGAAAAAACAGAGCGACAGTCAAACACTGTGTCGGGGTTATAATTACCAGTCAATCATTATTTAACTCAAAACTATGCGTCTGAGGGGTGCACATACTTTTAAACAAGGGTGTGGTTTTTTTCCCGTAAAAAAATATAATTAAATAAAAAAAGAATCCCATTATAAATAAATGAGCTGATGTTACAAAAGATTAATTGTGATTAATTAATCGGGATTAATTACTGATGAATGTTTGTATATTAATTTAATTAATGTCATTAAATAAATTCAAATATTGCATTGGCATACAAAGCATTTTCTGCATACGAAAGAATAAACCAAAGCGACCACCAGCTAAAGAGCCGTTTAAGACTTGTTTACGCAAGTTCATGAATTTTAAAACATTTTTGTGTGGCTTTTGAATCCTTATTTTCAACACTTTGTCCAAAACCTGAGGTGATTGTTCGTGTCAGGTTCCAATTATTATTATTTTATTTTTTTGATGGCATGATGGTAACTGAGGAAGTAAACAAAAACAAATCATTTGTACGAAGCGATTTAATTGAACTGGACACTGCGAGATTGACCGTACCATTTCATCAGTCTAAAAATCATATGTCGACACACGACAACCTCGGAAGATAAGAGAGCTGGTTACATCGTGTTACCGCCGGCTGTCTTGTGGGAACGTGTCACAGAGGATGCACGGCGATATATACAGAACTGAAATGAAAAGACGAACAATATCACCTTGTGGTCATGTGCGAGTTTATTTCTCCGTTTATTTGGCCTGCAAAAGGAGACAGAGTTTCAATACTCTACATTTTGATTGTTGCAGACTCTCAAATCTGATTTGCCGGGCATTATTTTCCTAAAACAGCACGTCACACAAAATCAACAAAACTACGTAATATTTATAATCCTTGACGTTTCTTGTGAGTAGAAATTTGTGTCTACTCCTTACTTAACCATCCGTTATGTTTGTGAACAATCTTGTTTGCACAAACCCTTGTGTCTCGTGTTTTTTTTCCCACTTCCTCTCACGGTATACATCACTTATTATAGGATTACTCTGCAACCTTCTGAGATTATTGAGCTATTGTCTGCTCATGACATTATGTATAGGCGTAACTGATAAAACCTGATAAATAAGCCTATAAAACTGGCATTACAGGGTAGGCCGCATGCACGCGCACGTTGTTGAGCCATGTGCCAATACATGAAACCACTGAATTCCTGTCTCCTGTAAACGTGCAGGACGTGACCAACATGCACTTTAAGCCTTCATGAGCTTTAACAATATATTGGGACGAGGAACATTTCCATTTAGAACATTCCGTGTTTCATAAAATTATTATTATTAAACGTAGGGAGCGCCGTAATGTTACGTAACTCAGGTGGAATGGTGTTCCCCATTGCTTGCACCTTGACCGAAGGACCACTAGCAGGTTTTGGTTAGCAGAACATAAGGCTCTACTTTGTTGATAAAAGCAACCTCTCCTCAGCCCATTTGACCTCCGGGTTCCACAGGGTTCCATCTTGGGCCCTATTTTATTTTCCTTGTACATGCTGAGGAGGAAGAGAGATCACCAATCATGACAGAGAAAATCCTATTTGTTAAATATGACCTAAACCATTGTAGTATGGGACCACCTTCTTGTGCGAGACGTGTCAGGAGAATCGAGTCAACTGTATAACAATAATATAAGGCAAAAAGGAAGAGATATTCGCTGTGCCAAGCTGCATTTCTTTAGATGTAGCGCAAAGGCTAAAAAAATTATCCCAGTAAACATTGTAGCAAGTGAAGTAACAGCACAACGTTAACACGGTGTTAAAGCCCTGAGCTTATGGTGAATATCAGTCAGGCATTTTCATAGCACATGGGATAAGTAAACATAAAAAATCTTGAAGTTAGAGTGTGATATAGATTTTGTACAACAATTATATAAGCAAAAATTTTTTTTTTCATACATTCCCCTTAATGGTGCTTCCTGCTACTGGCATCCCTTTACCCTCTCTGTATCTGATGACTTTCACATACTGGCAGGGGAGTAAGAAAAAAAACAAACAAAAAACACTTTACGGCAGTTGCATCGTTTCGATAAGCTTATGCAATGTTACAACATTTAGTTCCGTCCAGAGTTGCATTCATTCAGGCGACGATTCGATTAAAATTGTGATTCTATAAGTAATGTGATTTTATAAATATCATGATCCTATATTCGTTTTTTTTTTTTTTTTACACAATTCTGTTAATCCTTTAAAAAAATTTAAGATTTAATTAACGCAGCCCGTTCCCTATGACATTAGTTTTCTCAGTTAAAAAAAAAAAAACAAGCACAGCATTTAAACAATACAAACTAACTTCAAATACAAGAGTCTAACATTTAACTGAGCAGCAGAGCGTATCTCCGTCATCCACCCCAATTAACATTTCTAAACAAATTTAGCAAATAATTCACTCAAACCACATGGGATGAAAATGTTTAAATAGTCTAACTGTAGGATAAAAAACAAAACAAAAGACAAAACAGATGTTTTACTGCCTGTAAGTCTGAAAACTCAACGGTGAGCGCGTGGGTCGAGTGACTGCAAGCGCGCGGGGGTGCGTGCAGCTCCTAACGCGTGAGACTTTCCACTAATTAGCGCTCATGGTGTTTTGAGGCTGGTGTAAGCGTGTGTAATGAGTGCATTTGAAACAAATTGACTAACAATTTTTAGAAAAAAAGGCAGACCGGAGGCTTTTAATGCACACGATTTTTGATAAGATAAAGGCATAAAAATGCGTTTCTGTTGCGCCACTTAGGATCTTATGCATTCAGTACAGAATCATTTATATCTCAGGATGATCAGCCAATCACCAGTCGTGGGAAATCAAATATACACTACAATCCAACTTGTATAGTGTTTTTAACAATGGTCACTGTCGCAAAGTAGGTTCACACAATCAATGGAAAATTTAGGAAAGTGTATGAATCAGATTTTCCCTGATAAGCAAGCTGAAGGAATTGTTTTGTAGTCATACCATGTGTGTCTTAGTCGGCTACAAGTTAAATATATCAGATGATGTCTTTAAATCCAGGTCAAGATTATGCAGTCCAGGTCATTACTGGACGCTCAGGTAGAGTGTTGGAAATCCTAATCCTGAACTACTGAGGGACTGCATATTGAGTATACAGCGTAGCGGTAATCAAGCGATATACAGTAGCGGTAATCAAGCGCGGAACGTTTGTGTTCACACTGAGTGATCAGGAAAATGAACCAGACTTCAGAGAGTCAAGTGTTTACCCTAAGTTGCATCACCACCTCCTATATTTCTCACTTTTCCTCACTCTTAAAGCAGACAGACTTCCCAGAGGTTGGGAACATGAATAGTGCAAAGTGAATGTGGCTATGTTTTTGCACCCAATGGCTCTCCATAGGAGATGCGCCATCAAAACTATCTATAATCAATACCTTCTCTTCAGAATGCGCTCAGACTGTCCTTATTCCACACATGTACATAAAGGTGGTTAATAGAGGAGGGTTACCGTTACTTCACTTCTCAGACTACATGTTCATGACGGCTATCTTTCTGTCTATCTGCTAGCACGTAACACACGTAGTGACGCTAAAAACAGCTAGCAACCTACTAGCTGCTCTGATTGTGACTGCAAACACGCAGGATTATTTTTTTAAACAAAATAATAATAATAAGTCTTATTATGAGGTAAATTTTACAGTAATACAGTGTCCTTATCTCAGCGCTAGCCCTACTAGCTAAGCCGCACGAGCTAGGCTAAAGCTAATCATCACCTCAGCCCGGATTAAAGCGTGTAAGAACCCGGATGTGATTCACGCGCAGCTTTAAGGTTATATAAAGTCTACCTTCTCGCAGTAGAGACCGACCAGCTGCTTCATGCGCCAGTGCGGCCCGGTGAACACGT
>JAQQZS010000015.1:23104423-23114922 GCA_030068045.1 Platyallabes tihoni | reverse complement strand
CTTATTTATTCATAGAGTTATTTATTTCATAATGTCCTATTTATTTATTTAATTTTGAACACTTTGGAGTTCCATATGTCAGTGATGGGAAGTTTGGATCATTTTAGGCAAGGCAAGTTTATTTGTATAGCACATTTCATACACAATGGTAATTCAAAGTGCTTTAGTTAAAAGAAAAGAAAGTGAAATAGAAAATAATAGCAATAAAAATTTTAAATTTGATTTCAAATAAAAATAAAACCAGTTTGCAATGAAGTCATACACAATTCTTGGCTATAGTTCATTGTCAGGGAACTATAGCTAAGGTACGGTGGGTCACTTAATTCAGCAGTTCACATGACAATATTGGATTCATGCACAAAAAAAAAACTTAAAATATGTTCAAAGGCCCAGTTTATGAGTCCTTAACTAATCACCTTTCCCTCAAGTCTTCCTTCCATATTTGTGAACATCGGTCTATTGAGTAGTCAGTCTAGTGCCACCAAAACAGTGATGCACTGTGTGATCTGACACCTTTCTATCACAACCTGCATTAACTTTTACATCAATCTGATCTACACTAGATACCTCAGATACCTGTTGCTGCTACTGTGGAAATTTCACACAAATATTTCTGATTACTGATACCATTATAGAAATGTATACTACCAAATTGTATATAACTTGTAAATAAAGTATTTTTGTGCATTTATTTTTACATATTACTAACCTATATAATAGTAAGAATTTCTTGATTACATTTAAAATTATTGTGTCCTGTTAATATTATGTCATCTTTGATAATAATAATAATAAATACAGTATATAAATCCCTTTTTGAGCTCCATTTTTTTCGCGTTCCAGTGAGGTGCAATGACTGGGAATTGAATAAATGGAAAATTTTTTCATGTCCACTTCCCAACCAGTGCCCAAACCCCAGCCACTGGATGCAGTGCCGGGCACAAGCCCGGATAAAATGGGAGGGTGTGTCAGAAAGGGCATCCGGCATAAAACCTGTGCCAAGTTGTTGTGCGGCTCGAATGTGACGACCCCTTGATGGGAGCAGCTGAAAGACAAACAACAACAACAACTCCTGCCGAAGTAAAGACCCATTGTTCACTTGTTCCAGACACCGTTTACAGTTCCCTTTGAATGAGCATTTTCGCTTTTTTGGAATGGCAATTAACATGGCTGAATCCCCCCCCCCCCCCCCGTGGCTTCTTGTGGTCCTGTACAGGATAAAGCACTATACTGAAAATAAAAATAGTTAGATGTCTTTACTTAATAATGAGATTTTAGTGGTTTCCTTGCTCTACCACACTCACTTCAATTAAGAAAGGCTGCTAATTAATTGTAGGTACAGTCTCAGTTACAATTGCTTTCTAGCTCCAGTCCAAAAAATTATGTAAACTTGGGATAACAAACAGTTTGGTATAGCTCATTGTCTAGACTGCTTTGTCCTGTGTACGGGAGACAATCCCAGGAGCCTTTGGGCACGAGGTGGGGTACAATCCAATCTAACCCAATCTATTGCAAAGCACACAAATACAAATACACACACTTAAACACTTATTCACACACTACAGGCAACTGGGAACGCCACTTAGCTTAACCTGAATGTCTTTGGACTGCTGGAGGAAACCGGATTACCCAGAGGAAACCCACCAAGCATGGAGAGAACATGCACACAGACCCTGAGGTGGGAATCAAACTCAGAACCTGGAGGTGCAAGGCAACAGTGCTAACCACTACGCCACTACGCTAACCACAATAAATGGTTTGAGCATCCAATTTGTAACACACTACAGATATTGTACATGAGGTCAGATAAGAAGTCAGGGACACAGACAATTTAGAGACAAAATAATATTTAATAAACACACAACATTATAATTAAGCAGCTAAAATATGAGCAGTGTACTGAGAAAGAAAGAAAACAACAACATATTACTCTTTCTACCCTTCAATTCCTTTCTTTCTGTTCAGTTTTGGAAGGTCAGAGAAAAAAAACACACAAAAAAAAACTGATCACGACGTTCATCTGGTTTTATCATCTGTATTCTTAGAGTACAATCTATACAACTATCAGTCGCATGCAAAGTCTCACACTCTCGTTCTGAATTTAAAATCAGGCTTGTTATTTCAGAAAGACAATAATGTAATAGATTACATACACCGATACGTTTTATATCAAAAGATAGCACTAATCATTCGATTCATCGATCGGGGCGAAGAGAGACGTTAACTGTAGATGCTGTGCAAGTCCACATACTTCACAGAAACAGATTACATCCCCGAGAATGCAACTACTTTTTTACCCCCCCCCCCCCCGTTTGAAATGCATTCTTAACACAAATCTCTGCCTACTTCTGAGAGAAATGTTGTATACGTAGCACACAGAGTGTGATGATTTGAGCCTGTCTTCGTCAGGCGCTCGATTGGTCCGTCCTTTTATTTTCAGTCTCCCTCTCTCTTCAGTGTAGAGATGATTCTACACTGAAAGCGAGGGCGGATTAGCTAGTCGGCCTGCAACATCTCTTCGATCTCTCTGTCCCAGTTTTCGTCTCGGTTATCCTCCTCGGCCACCACCTCGTACTCCTGCAACTCCTGCTGCAGCTCCCGCTCCCACTCGGACGCCTCCTCTGACAGGAGGGATGGAGGGGGAAAAAAAGAGAGGGGGGGTGCATGTTTATTACTAGTTCATCACTAACAAGTCATAGGCTACGTCCCCAAACTCTCACTACCACAATTATGAGGGGTGTTCAAGTCAAACCGGGACTTGTCATGAAATTTTTGGTGAAAGACGCCGTAAAAGCGATCGACATTCACAGAAGACTTCAATCACGTGAGACGATGCTAGCCGAGCCCACCACAGTGGTTCCCGTGAGTGAGTGAACCCCCTTCGTATACAACAATCCTAATCAGTCCCAAATAATCCCTAAACACCCTTCAGCTCACCATACTCATTTTTCTTATCCAGCACCAGCTGCTCCATCTCCTTCCTCAAGTCCTCCTGGTTAATGTTACACGAGTCGAACGCGTCACTCACGAACTCGGATACACCGGGGCTGGTCGAGATCTCCTCGTCCTCGGGATGATGCTGTGAAGAAAAGACTGAGATGTTAGAAAGTGACATCAATAAATCAGAGCTGAAGTTCTCAATGACATAATGTGTAAAAAGTTGTTTGAGTTTGCTCGTAATTGAAGCTTGTGCGTTAAGTTTACCGCCTCATTTCTTTTAAAAAGCTCTAAATCTTCTCTCTTCTTTTTTCCAGTACAAACTACTGAAAGTACAGTGGAACCTCGGATTACGAGCATAATTTGCTCTGAAAGCGGGCTCGTATTTCAAAACACTCGTAAATCAAAGCAATTATAATATTTTCCCATAAGAAATAATGGAAACTCAAATTATTCGTTCCACAGCCCAAAAAAATAATACATAGAAATAATCAATGCACAATATACAGTAAAAATAAAACAAATTAACCTGCACTTTATCTTTAAAAAAAGTAAAAATAAATTGCGACAGATTTGAAGTGTTTCCATTTATGCACGCAGGCGCTGTGTGTGTGTGTGTGTGTGTGTGTGTGTGTGTGTGTGTGTGTGTGTGTGTGAAGCTAAAGTAAGAAGTCCTCTCTTATTTGAGTTTCTCACACACACACACACACACACATTAACGGAAAGACTGCTTTATCGGAAAAATTAGCAAGGAACATCGCTAACGACACTCGCGTGAGCGCATACTAACGGAATCACTGCTGTAAAGTAAAAAACAAACAAACAAATGAACCTGCACTTTACGTTTGAAAAGAATCGCGACAGAGCAGTGTTTCTGTGTAGAGCAGAGAGAGAGTGTGTGTGTTTGTGAAGCCGAGAGGAGGACGGGGTATGTGTGTGTGTGTGTGTGTATAAAGGCGAGAGTGTGTGTGTGTGTGTGTGTGTGTGTGTGTATAAAGGCGAGAGTGTGTGTGTGTGTGTGTGAAGGGCCACGGTGTCAAATTACATTTTGACACAACGGCATGCTGACCCAGGGCATGGATCTTTAACATCTCTTACGAGACCTTCTTTTGCTTCACACACGTGCACACACAGGTGTTAAACAGTACAGACCCAGCAGGGTAGACGAGTATCCACAATTCCGCAGCGCAAGAGAGAAAATAACCGTTGGCTCAGTTGTGATCACGTGATGGCGTCAAAACAAGAAGCGCATGCGTGAGACATGATACTCGGCACTCGTAAACCAAGACTTGTTCGTGTTCCAAGTCAAAATTCATTAAAAAGCTTTGCTCGTCTTGCGGAACACTCGTAAACCGCGTTACTCGTAATCCGAGGATTCACTGCATCTTTAAAAAAAAAAAAAGGAAATGCTGAAAGTCTCATACAAAGCAATATCTTCCCCCCATGACAACTCTATTGTTTCAGTGTCCAGCCCTGTAGATAGTGGTAATGCACCAAGTACCCAGAAACGGGGACAATATTCCCATAACAGTATTTTAAAGAAGATGCAAATGTGTCATTTCACGGTTGTAAGTTCACCTAAATAATTTCAAACATGTGAAAACGTTAAAATCATGGCCTTTTGATTTATCGCATAATGTGACTTCTGCATGGACTGGATGGACCAGTAGTTTCCTCAGTGCTTTATCCTGGTTACCATGACGATGGAGCTGGTGCGTATCCCGGGAACAATGCGTGCCAGCCTGGGAAACATCCTGCATGAGATCTCACCTGTACCTTCCTCACTGAGATCCTTCACTGAACCTTCTGATGCATTTTATGATCATGTACAAACATGTACGATACCAAATCAGAGAAAGTGTTGTTGAAATTCCTAAGAGCTCGACGTAATCACAACACGCGCCTCGATTCCGCCTTAAATATTACACCATTTTGTGGTGCTGCATGTTGTTATATATACGTTATATGCCACATTAGCATTATGGTTCCAGTGCAAATCTAAAGACACTGAAAGCTAGCCTGGCTGATTAATCTATGAGGGGCGTTCAAGTCAAACCGGGACTTTTGATTTTGTGCAGAACACAATTATGAGAGTAAAAACTCCCTGTATTTCTCTATATAATCCCCTGCCACACTAATGCACTTATCCTGGTGTTTCTCTAGTGCTTGGACACCATCAGGGTGGAAAGTTTTCTCAGTACGCCGGAGCCGTGATCAGACTTCCTGCTGCACCAGAAAATTTCATCACAAATCCCGGTATGACTTGAACGCCCCTTATAATACTTCATATAGTTAGATAATTCTAAATTATGCAAATAACCAAGGCTATCTGATACCTGGTTGGACTTGGCGTTGATGGTCGTTGGAGGCGTTTTTGGTCTTCTTGATTCTGCACAGGGAAGAAAAACAAAATGATAAATGAGTAAGAATAAGAATTTACATTACAAAAGTTGAAAATTCAATTATTAGCTCTGTGTTATTTAAATAAGAAATAAACTAGACTATGAGGTGCTCTGACGCCTTTACCATTTAAAGTTCATTATTTTACAGTATCGGCATGAACTAAGACGGTTTATTTACAGTGCTGTGAAATAATGCTGAGTACATTTTTTTTTGCATATTTGTCGTCACACTTGAATGATTCAGGTCATCGATTTAATTTTAATATTACACAAAGATAACCATGAAATCAAAAAGCAGTTTTAAAATGATGGTTTCATTTATTAAGGGGAAAAAATAAATAAATAAATGAATAAATAAATAATAATAATAATAATAATAATCGGGGCTGCTTTGCCCCTTCAGGGCCTGGACGACTTACGGGTCATTACTGATCGAACCGTGAAATCTGAGGTCTACCAGAAAATTCTGAAGCAGACCATCAATTCTGACCATCAATTCGATAACATCAAGCTCAAGTGCATTTGTGTTATGCAGAAACGCACCAGCAAGTCTACATGATGACCTTAAAAAGGCTGTTCATACTGTAAAATCCACCAGTGTGGCTGAATTCCGCAAAGAAGAGTGGGTCAAAATTCCTCCACAGCGATGTGAAAGAATCACTTCTAGTCACCTGATTGCAGTTGTTGCCACCAATGGTGGAACAACCAGTTATTAGGTTTAGGGATCAATTACTTTTCCACATATTAAATTAATAAATGGAACCATCATGTACATCATTTACTCGGGTTATCTTTGTGTGATATTTAAATTTGAATCATTTAAGTGTGACAAATATGCAAAAAAACTGAAAATTCAGGAAGGGGGCCAATCCTCCCCCCCCCCCCCCCAGCACTGCATCTAAATACCACAGCGATTTGCTGATGATTAGATCAGGGCAGCTGTTAATCTGCCCGAACAGACTCGGTGAGACACTGAGAGTCGAGGACAGAACCTGACGTGCTCTCGCTCTGTGGATCGGCCCCGCTCTTGTCGTCGTCTCTCCTCTCCGCGGCTTGCTGTTGCGCCGCCAGCGCCGTGAGCTGAGCCGACTGCTTGATGAGTGACACCCGGTAGAAATAGTTTCTCCAGAACACCTCCTCTTTCACACTGAAATGCACACAAACAGGTTTCAGAGTCCCGAAGAGCCAACCGCACATCACTGGAGCTTCTTGTTGCTCGTATCCGTTTCATAGTCAGCGATGTTCACAACATTTACAGGAAAATGTCTTTTCAAATTACTGACGGTATGGTGCGATTACGATTAACTCATTATCAAATTATCTCCTTACGTCTTCACATTCCTAACAGACGATTACTAAACCTGTTGCTCCTCCTTGCAGCCAGCAGGTGGTGCAAGAGGTCTCGTTCTGACTCACTGTTTTGGAACCAGGTCGAAGCGCATCCTGTTGAGAAGCTCGTCTTCCTGCAGCATGACGAGAGCGATGGGATACATCTGCTCGACGTCGAAGTGGAACTGCACGCCAGCCGGAGGGTCTCGGAGGAAGTTCCTCTTGTCCTGAATATAAACAAATGCTTTTCTTATTTAGCAGAAAACACTTTAGATTGAGGCTTCTTTTGCTAAATGTGTAAAATTCCCGACTTCGATCTGATCATAAGGTGTTGATAATGATTTTTCTATAACAGCACCTGGGACAGTTTCAGCTGCACAGGTTTATATTAATGTCTAATATGTTATCGTTAATACAGTATTTTGTGGAATCAGTCTTCAGTAGCAAGACATGCAGTCTTATTGAAGGTGCATTCAGCTTATATTAATTAACACAATAAATGTTCGATCCTTTCAATGGCCTATTATTAAAAAAAAGATAGAAAGAAAAAAACATGTATGACGTGACATAAATCCTTTGAAATGAATGAATGAATTAATTCAAATTGGAAGTTTTTTTACTACCTTGATTAAAGTGTGTTAAAATTTCATAGAGAGAATTTTGAAAGACGGTCATGACGTGGTTTTTACACACTTTTGGATAAATTTGAACTGTTGTTAGGCAATAAGTTGTGCACATTTCAAAATACTAATTTTACTTTTTAAGTCTTGAGTCGCCCTTAATTTCTTCATAAAATGGTATATCTGTGTAATAAACTGGTTGTTCATGTAACAGCCTCATCACCTCATTACCCCTCTCGTCTGTTCCAACAACTCGCACTCTACCAGTCAGAAGTTTGGACACACCTTCTAAGTCCTTGGTCTTTCCTAAAGTTTTATTTCTTTCTAATTTGTAAAACAATACTGAAGGCGTCCAAAATATATATACAATAATAATAAATACAAACAGTTGATATTGAGATGTTTCTGCTACTTCTGATCTGTAAATCCTTCATAACAGCTCTAATCTGGGGTGCTGGTTGTTAATTGGTGATTTCTGAGGCTGGTGACTCTAAATGAATGTCTCCTCTGCAGCAGAGGTCAGTTTTGGTCTCGCTTTCTGGGGAAGGTCTTCATGAGAGACATGAGAGACTTCATCATGGAGCTTGATGGGTTTTCAAAAGCACTTGACACAATACTGTTCTTGCAAGAACTGTTCTAAGACCTGTTAAAATAACAACTGACTGGTCTTTTTTCATAGTTACACAATTCCATGTGTTATTTCATAGTTTTGAAATCTCCAGTATTGTCTGAAAATGTCAAAAATAAATCATAAGACAAAAAAAAAAAAAAACCATTGAATTTTACAAACTTTTGTCTGGTACTTTATGCATATTATTCCACAAGATTAAAATGTGTCTATAGCTGGATAAAACTTTGTGTTAAAAATGTAAAACAATCACAACAATAAATAAATAATAAAAAAAGAAAAACTCCAATCCATCATTAAGAGGTTGGAGAGGGATTTGGGATTCAGCCTGGTGTTAAACACGGATGGTTCAGATGCGATTTAGAAGCGATTACTAATCAGGAACTAATCAAGTCCAAGCTTCGCTTAAGATGACAACGTTATCAGATGTGTTTTCAAGCTGAAAGTGCTTCTCAGACTGGGTTTGAATGTGTATTTTGGCATGTAGATGCTCTCTCCTCAGTACTGCAGACCATACAGACCTATTTTCATTTTGTATTAGGGTTTATCGCCATATCAGCTTCAAATAGCAGATACACATTAAACAGTCAACCAGTTTATACAAACTAATAGATTATTAAATCATATATATAATGTAAGGGATTTAAAAGGTAAAAAAAAGGGGGGGGATAAATAAATAAATATTAGATAAACAATAGAAATATATGGCCTTAGTCAGAAGAACAAGATTTGATAAGGTGCACTTTTAGATGCACTTTTACTAGAAATTGTAACAGTTTTTCTGGTTATTTTGCAGAATAAGTTCATTAAAGTTTGTTCTGGTAGAAATCGTTTTCTTATGACATTAAAAACTAAAAGTTTATACTTTATAGTCAGATTAGTGCTACAGTGCAGACTGTAGTCTATTATCACCAATCAGATTGCTCGGTCGGAACTGTACATATTGTATAATAATGATAATTTCCCTCAACAGCAATACAGTATATATTTTTTTTCTTGAGGGTTAAAAGGGTAGACCCAAGAGTCCTGAGACTCAACCTCACAAGGTCCTGAGTACTAAACATTAACGACAACCGACCACCTTAACGGTTCGAACGTGGATCAGATCGGATCAACTTACAGCCGATAGAGCTAAGATCTGCTGCTGAATGGTCTCCTCCTCACTGTAGCCCACCCAGGGAGGCATCGCTGCATCTACACGGGCACGAGGAAAAAAAAATAAGGAAGACATGAGATTCTCCATGTGTTCAGTTAAGAAAATTGGAGAATTTTCTTTTTTAATAAAAACAAAAGCAAATTAATTATATACAGCACATGTTTACCAGATTTCTTGGCATTTTTCTCCTGAACAAACTTTTCCTGCTCCTTCTGGAAATCTCCCAGGATGGTCTGTGGACATGGAGACAGAGAGAGATAGAGATAAGGGCAATGAGATTCACGAAGACACCAGGAGGGAGCAATAAAGAGAGAGAGAGAGAGAGAAAGAGAGACTAGGACTAGATATACAGTTATTGACTAGAGGCTATTTTTATTTTGCTGCTTCGACCTACGACCAGAAAATCCACCAAAAACACTCAGATGATCTTGAAATTTCAACGTCACCTTTGGGACAGACTTCTTAACTACCTAACTTCTTAACTAATAGTTCCTTCACCGTTTGGTGCACACAGTGCAAAGTCCACCTTCTCCAATCGTTAATAAGTTTATAGCAGTATTCTGTAACACTGACTGTACTCGTCTGTACTGGCAGAAATCACTGGCAGAAATCACTGATATCACCAGGTTAGCTTGTTGCCAAGCTGCTTTCTGTTGCGATTTCAGGTCACAATAGGACAATAGAGGTAACGACTACTCATAAGGCATGTGACTGTAAAAGTGCAAACAAAAGGCATACTTTCATCAAGACATTGTTTTTTATAATCTTGTCGAACATCATCTCAGGAATTCATTGTAGGCTTTCCAACCTGTCAAGCTGGATTAAAGCTAGATCTCAACTATATTCTAAAACGCATAGTCACAGTCGTTCACAAATCTTTGGACAATTGTAGATTGTTTTTTATTTCTTTTGCGCGTGTTTTTGCCCATGTACAAGGGATTAAAAAATAAAAAAAAAAAAGTAATAATGTTGTACAGTGGAACCTTGGATTCCGTTCCGGAAGTGGGCTCATATTCCAAAACACTCGTAAACCAAATCGATTTTTCCCATAAGAAATAATGGAAACTCAAATTATTCGTTCCACAGCCCAAAAAAAAATTACATAAAAATAATTTATACAAAATATAAAGTAAAAATAAAACAAATTAACCTGCACTTTACCTTAAAAAAAAAAAAAAAGTAAAAATAAATCCCGACAGATAAGTGTTTGTGCACACAGGCGCTGTGTGTGTGTGTGTGTGTGTGTGTGTGTGTATGTGTGAATTTAAAGTAAGCTCCCCTCTCTCCCCTTCTCCCCTTACACAGACCCTTTCTCCACTCTTGTCGCACACAACGGAAACACTGTTTAATAAATAAACAAGAAATCTCTATAATGACACTCGATTGAGCGACACACTAACGGAATCACTGCTGTAAAGTAAAAATAA